>JMFS01128553.1:0-69358 GCA_000699545.1 Podiceps cristatus | reverse complement strand
GGCCGGGGCCGCTCGCCCGCGGTAAAGCCGGGGCCCCAGCGGGGTGTGGAGCTGCGGGATGACTGCAAGGCGGTAACGGGAAAGGTCCCTTTGCTCGGGGGTTGGGGCGTAATGCAGGCTTAGGAAATGCTCATTTACTCGTCATCCACCCAGTGCTTGGAGTCGTGAAAGTGTTAACTCGGAGGCCTGAACCCATCCCCTTCTGTACAAACCGGTACATTTAATGTCTCCGCAACAGTGTTGATCGTGCTTGCAGGAGCGTCGTTACAGGAGAACCTAAAGGTTAAAACAAGCTGCGTTTTATTTGCAGTAGTGCTGACTTGTTTCTTTTGGGGGGCATGGGGTTACAGCTGTAGCTGAAGAAACAAACTTCTCTACATGTGCTTCCCTATCCATTGGAAGAATGACAGATGACAAAGATGTACTTCGAGATGTGTGGTTTGGACGAATACCAACCTGTTTCACTCTGTATCAGGATGAGATAACTGAAAGGGAAGCTGAACCTTACTATGTGAGTATAGCAAAGGTAGTCACAGATAGTCCAATACTATAGTTATGATTGATTCCTTCATTCTCATCATGTGTGCTCCTACATGTTATGACCCCCATATCCCCCCGCCCAAAAAAAAAAAGCCCAACCTTTTTTCTTCTTATTCCTGGTACCTTTTGAAAGTAAACTGTCTGACCACACTGTGTGATTTGTCTCTTTCTACAGCAGGTTCAAAACTTTAAGCTTGTTTCACCAGTGAGATAAACTTATCACAGATAATTAAGATCTTAAAGATATTAAAAAGTCAATAAGTAATTAGGTAAAAGGAGGAGGCTCTATATGTACTCGTGGTGAGTTTGTATGTTCTTGGATAATGACCAGAAGGGAGAGAACTTGTATGTCACCTTACTACAGAAATTACTTCAGTCAGAACTTTGTGCAATCTTAAACGCAAAGATTAGTCACCCATGTAACACAAACTCATGATGAACACTGGTTCCAGTATTTTTACTCATGGACTTTTTCTACTAATTTTCTTTTTTGCAAATGCTAGCAGCCATGAGAAATCTGGTTCAGGTGTAGGAAAGCAGCTATAACATATTAATACAGTGTCTGAACTGGATTGCTGACTGGTGATAGAAACGAGTGATCGATGTATTTGACTTGTAAAGTGGAAGGGCCTTCTATAATCGTGTGGTATTTATAGTGTGCTCAGAAGTTTTCATCCTTTCAGCACCTAATAGACATTTGATCGATAGAGAATGCTTGCTGATTCAGTGAAACATAAATCTGAAATGTAACAAGTATATGGGAGGAAAATCCTATATTGAGTTTTTCCTTGAGTCTGAAATCCTTAAATCGTCATATATCACATTCTGGTTTTGGAAATATTACTGGATAGAAAGATTATTCTTTTTCTCCTGTGTTTAGTAGCATCTTTGTCATTCGTTTCTGACTTAACCATTTCAGTGGGTTTTTGAAACCTAATAAAGCATTAATGCTTTTCATTCAGCGATTATAGTGTTCATCTTTCTATGCTTTAGTTTCACCACTGGTAAAACATAAGCAATTCTACTTCATGCGGTTGAGCTATTGGCAAATGCATTTGAGCTACCTAGAAGTCTCAGACTTTAAATCTTATATATTTTAATTACATATAAAAGTATACATGTATATATTGTATAAGAGTTACATGAAAGATACGAGTTTAAGTATGGAGACATACAGTTTTCATCTGGTTTAACATCAGTATGGAAACCCTGAAACCATGTTATCTTTGGTGTGGCCAACTGTCTAAGACAGAGAGTTTAAGCTGGTAGGTTTTCCTTTACTTACTCTGTTTAAAGTGTGCACAAAAATTCTCAAGGCTTAGTTCTCTATTTCTGCAGAATCTGTTTATTCACAGATCAGAATTCTAAAATTTTAGCTACTTCATTTTTTCAGGTCATGTTGGAGCTGATAATACAGCTTTGTTTATTGAAGGGACCAAGAATTTATCATAGTAAAAGTTAGACTATCAATCGAGGTTTTAAATCATGGGTTAGTTCTCATGATTTCAGAGTGCACCTACATTAATGTTTTTGTTTAGATCTGGAGTGCATTTTTGAAGCAAATCTTTATCTTGTTCACTTATGCTGCCCATATTTGCATCACACAGCAGTCTTAGAGCCCACAAGCTGAATCATTTTCACGTGAAACTGAAGTAGGTGATGTGCTTCAGCTGCTAATGGGCATTTAGTGTATAGGATCAAACTGGGGCTAAAATAAAGTAAAAAAAAAAATCAAACCCAAAAAGTATATGTAGTGAACATTCCCAGCTCTTGACATCAGCTGTTCAGCTTTACATGTCTCCTCTTATTACACCTCAGTACTTGTTAATATAGACACAACCTCTGTAATCCAAACTGCCTTCCATAAATGGGAAGGAAATATTGTCATCATTATGTTAAAAGGGCAGAAAAGCTTCTGCTCTGAGGAATTGCTTTATGAAGATGGAGGAAGATGTAGACCTGGAGGGTGACGGGTTAGAAAAACAATCCAGAATCTGTGTGATGGATTTCCGTTTGTTGTGAGTGGTGTAGCAGGAGACCCTTGTCTGTTAGATGTATTAGCACAGCACAGGACTGATGCGTTCCTGTATCAAATTATGGCACTGCATGGGGGTAGCAGAGCTAATTTAAACTGAGCTTGTCTGTCTTTTTGAAAAGAGGAGTCACATCAAGATGAAGCAGCTTGGGTAAAGCACTGTCCGGTTTCCTCCTGTAGTCAAGTCATGTAGGTCTCTGCAGAGTTAGACTGGAAATGGATACACGAAGCTTCTTTGGAGTGTTCCTTAGAGATGCTTGTGTTTGGAGTGCAGGTGTAATTAGGAACAGCTAGGATGAACTGCCTTCATTGCTGAACTAGCTGCTTTTTTCCCTAGTTCTAAAATTGTTATGTTTCTGATATTAAAATGGTGTACTGTCAGTCTCTTGGTGCAAGCAACAGTTAGACATAAAATGTACAGGAAGCAGAGTACTCATTGGCTGACATTCATCAGGTGTGCAAACCCACAATTACAGCAGAGGCAGTCTTGGAATGATACTCTCTGCCCAAGGAACTAGCCTCTGCCAGGCCACTCTTCAGGCTTCCTCGGTGTCAGGAAGCTTGTTCTGTTCAGATGTCCATAAAAGTGAGCAATGTGAAGCCATTCCAGGTTAGGATGCATTGTTTCTTCATCTTGGATGCATTGGTGATCAAACTAGTTTCATTGCTGTTAAATCTAGAATTTTTCTGGTTTATAATCTGTTTTGCATGCAAAATGGTGTTTTGCTCTGAAAAAAAACCCACAGAGATAGCTGGAGAGGTACTCTTTTTACATTAAGATGTATTGCAAGCATCTAACCTGGGTATTAGTAATTTCTTGCATTTCATTTAACCTCTATGAAAAGCATTCCTGGTTATTATTATTAAATATAATACACAATATGCAAAAGGAAGTTGTTGCAGTTTGTGTTATTTTGGGGGTAGCATGTTCTAACCTAGTTTTGCCTTGTTACTTATTCGGTGATTTTTGTTTTCTTAATTTAATGAAAACTCTTAATCTTACCTGTTTGCTCCCCCCCCCGACAGTTTTATGTAGCTGTTTTGGTTTAAGCTGCACATATATGAATTGTGTGCATGTTTTTCACAAGTTCTTTCAAAGCTAGGGTTAGAAATCTTATCAAAAGGAGTTGATTATCTTTGTATCTTGTTTTTAATCAAGAGCTAGTAATCCTTGATTTTAAAAGGATTAAATAATTATATTTGGTATGGCCATTGACTTATGACTTAAGATGTGAATATGAATTCTAGGTATTTTTCACTTTCTCAAATGGTAGTTTTATAATTGTTAACACTGAGTGAGCAATTTGTTATTCTGTTCTTCATTACCGTTGCAGTGGTCAGCCTGATAGAACAGGTCATGAACATCTACTTGGCTTTATACTATGTACTTTGAATACTCTGGGGGAGTTGATGCCAGCTCTTCTTCTTACCAAGTGGGAGAAAACTTACAGAACTGGTTGCTGGAGCGAAAGACACCCAACCTCAATTAACATTTCAGGAATTCTTATTCAGTCTTGATGCTTACAAGCAATTCACCCACTGACTGCTTTAGACTTCTCTTGAATCTTCTTCTAAGACCATCCTAAGGCAGATATAGGCTTTCTGAGCCCCAAAGCTTAGCTGGAAGGTGGGGTTTTCACTCAGGCTTCTTTGTTACACAGCATGGTGAGTGGCAAGCTAAATACACGTTCAGTCTGTCCGTTAAAAACTTTGGTACTGCCTTGTCTGCATGTTTGCCCACACAGTACTGTAGGTCATTTAATTTATGATGGGCATGCTGTCTTTCAGCGTTTTATGTAGTGATTTACCAGTCCAACATTCAGGTTGCAGTTGTTACACACATTGCTATGTTAGGTGGATGTGTTTGATTTGCATAGCATTGTTCTAACTTTTAGCACAAAATCTGTCAATACAAGGTTATTTGTCAAAAAAAAAATACTATCAGTTGAGCAAATCTGACCTAGTGGAATGAGTTTAACTTGGATTAGTATGTCTTTTTTACCGCTGAATTATGGCCATTTGTTCTCAGAATCTAGAAATACTGCTGTAGGGTAACCAAAGGGTGACAGGGTATAGCCTTGCACGGGCTGGTTTAGGAGTCAGTAGCAAAAGTGTTTGTGGGAGAGGTGTCATTCTGGTGAATGTGACTTTGCCGAAAAGGAAGGCTCCTTGCCACGTGGCTAAAGTGTTGGAGAAGCTTGTGAGTGTCTAATAGTCTAGGTGGTGAACTGCTGCGTAGAATTCTGGTTTTCATGTAGAGGCCTCTATAAACAGTTAACATGATTCTGCTGACAGAGAGCTTGACTAAAGCCCAGGGTATCATAGAATAATTTGGATTGGAAGTGACCTTTAAAGGTCATCTAGTCCAATCCCCATATAGTTAAATACATTGTTTGGATTTTATGTGTTGGTTTGGGGTTTTTTTGTTTGTTTTTTTTAAATATTTTTTAGTACCTTTCCTCTGGAAATACTCAGTAATAGCACTTAAAAATGACAGGATTTTAAGTAAAAGAGTTTTGTGTCAACTGGAGTCTTTCACTGAGTGTAGACAACTGGTGGAGAAAGGATATTAAAAGGGGTGACAAAATGAAAATCTTTTTAAACTACGCTTTTAAAGGTCTCTCTTAACAGATTTAGTGTACTTGTAAATCTCTAGGATAATTAAAGCTAGAAAAGTGACAGAATTGGATCCTTTCATGTCTCCCGTGGAAGGGGAAGAGTTTAGCAAGGTAGAAGAGGTGGGAAGACCGAAAAAAGAGTTCAGTAGGTGCTGCAGATGCTCAGCATCTCTGAAAAACAGGCAATTCCTGTTAACCTAATTAACTCTTGGATTTTGTACTCCAGAGAGGCCCATTGGGAGTACTGGCTGAATTCTGTTAAATTCAGTTAAATGTTGTTTGGTTATTGTCTGTGATCTCAAATTATGTTGAAATAGATACTGCGTTGTTCTTCCACGCAAAAAAACTTAACTAACTTCCTCTGTAAAATATTTTACTTATGCAGTTTATATCAAACAGTGTTGCAAACAATAATGCTTTAATATATTTATCAGTTCCTGTGTGGCTGTGCCACGTGCAGCATGCTTAAAGTTGGTTTTTGTAGCAGTCCAAATGGGTCTTATATCAGAATATACCAGTGTTAATTTAACTGCATATATCACACAGGAATACAGAGTTGTTACCAAAAATACTTGGGTTTGATTGGAATAGCCCGGTCTACATTGTCTCAAGAACAATTAGTGTAGATATGTGGAATTAGGTTAATAAAAGAAAACATTACATTGTCAGTCAAGTTATTGGGGTACCAAACAATTCTGACTTGAGTGTATACAGGACTTCATTGAATTTATTAAGACTGTTCACCTTTTAAAACCGAAGGCTGTGATTAATTAGCTAGCTGCATTAGATTCCTATGAAAGAAGGCAGAAACAATATGATGGTGGTAATAAGAGCAACAGAGGGGAAAAAGAAAACCGTATGGTACATAAAGGAACAAGTGTTGACTGACTTGATGACTCTGATAGTGGTGAGTCTTGATCTTTTGCAGTCCTATATAATCCTAAAATTTAGTAGTTTGATGGGTGTATGCAGGTTAGTAACTTAATGCAGCATTATCTAAAAACCAAATCCATTCTTTTTTGTATGAACTTAATTCTTGATTTACTTTCCATACTTCTCTGTGAACCTGATTTATTTATAAATTCTAGTATCATGGCCAAAATTTAATTTATATATCAAAGTATGGTCTAATTGTTGGGGAGATTCTGGAAGAATGTTGCAGGGGAGATTAAGTTTTCTGTCAGGCAAAATGTATCCTTACATAGTTTAGGATGTCTGTACCATAGGTATTCACTTAAGGCCTAGCATTATCCATACACTATAAAAAAAAAAAAATACATTAAGAAACCATGGTGGTTATGAGGAACACTGGAAAACAAATGTTTCTTTCTCTAAATATGCAAAATATAATTTATTTCTGTTTATTTCTTAGACTCATCTATTTTATTAAAAATTAGGAAATTAAAATAACTTTACAGGATGTATACAATTCATTTAAAATGTTTGCTCCAAAGCTAAATGCTATTTTACATCTTTTCTCATTGGGATACTGAAAGGCATTGTTCGTTAAAGCTTATAGACTGATTCATGTGAAGTAAATGTGTTATACAGTCCCAGTTACGACACCGATTGATGCAGTCTGCTTAACCACTCTTACTAGGCATGAGACTTTAAAAAGAAAAAAAAAAAAAGCAGGGGGAAGGGGATGCAAATAAAAATAACATGGTATTCTGTTTTGGATAGTGCATAACATTACACTTGAGGAAAAAAAAGATAGTATACCAGAAATCTGTGAGAAGGTGTCTTGTTTCAACTGATAAAATACAGATAATTTTCTTTCTGATTTCAGTAGCTGGGCCAAGGTTAAATAGTGGAAGACTCATAGTAGCCTTGGCAAACCTAGTGCAAAGACAATGGAAATTGCCAGATATTGAAAATACAAAACATGCTTGGAAACCAAACCCTTAAGCAGCTAGTTTTCTTTTTTAAATTTTGTAGGAATTTACGTTTTGAAATAGTAGCTGATACAGTTGCTCGTTACATACAAGAAGTTGTTAGATCCTCCTATCTGTTCAAATGAAGATGGTTAAAAACGTCATTCTTTGGCCTGCTTATATACAGAATAGCAGTAATTAAATTCTACTGTCCTCCCTGCCACCACATCAAAAGAATCAAAAACTTTTTTTTTTAGAATTTTTGTTTGTGTTAGTGCTTTCGATACTGCTATTCTGTATCTTCTGAGTACATAATTTTATACACTTTCATTGACCATTAATAAGTAAACTGTCTAAAAGACTTCTTACCTTAGAGGAGGGGGGAGAATACTGACTGAATTTTTGTTGTGAAAATGCATACTTGTTACAGAGTTTTATTAACTTAGTAAATTTTATGTATATTTAAGCTTCTATAATTTTTTCTCTCAGTTACTTTTGCCAAGGATAAGCTACTTGACGCTGGTAACAGACAAAGTGAAGAAACACTTTCAGAAAGTTATGAGACAAGAGGAAGTTAGTGAAATATGGTTTGAATATGAAGGTACGCCACTGAAATGGTGAGTTTATTTAACTTTACCCAATAAATTAAGTAAAGGTACAAAGAGTTAAGTTCAGCACAGTGTCAGTACTTTTTCTAAACTAATCACTTCATCAGGTTTCAAAGGTGGCAAAAGAGAAGGGTGAGAAAAGCATGTTGTATCTTTGATTATTCTGCATGTACTTACTATATGTATAAGGCAAAAGTTGTGCTGCACCTATTGTTTTTGTTGTAGTTACTATAACATGAAATGCTGGTGATTTTGGCTTTACTGTTTCTTGCAGTAGAATCGCCAAATAAATCTTTGTTTAGCTTATTCTACCTTCTAAAAAGGTGCCTAATAATACAGATGGGAAGTATTATTTCTGGAGTCTGAATGCAAATAGCATATATGCTTAAAGATAATAAAACATGTGTGTAACTTTCACTTTTCATTGGTGTGGTATGTACTAGCACTGTAAAACAGATAATCTAGTACTGATGCACAGGCTCTTGTTGAATTCAATTAGTTCAACTTGAACTCTAATTGCCATTGATTCTATTTTTGTTCTGTCATATAGTCTAATAAAAGTTGGTTTTGGTTTTTTCCTTCCCCTGAGAGTTTGAGGAATCACACTGATGTTGTTTCATTTACTTAATTTTCAAACATACTGTTCATCAGATTTTGTTTTTTTCTATTTCTGCCATGAAGAGTTTTAAAGAAAACATTTTGAGAGCTGCAGTTCTTTGTTGGCTCTGTATAGGTAGCATCAGTTTCCAGGAAGTATTTAGTATTTTGAATGCTGAAGAGATTTTATCTCTTCATTTCCAGTATCATAATAGGAAAGAAAACTACCAATGACTGGTTTGGGTTCTTGAACCTGGATTGTCTTATGATTAGCAAGCATCGCATCATGGAGTCCCTTTAGATCTGGTGATGCAGTAGATCTGTTCTAGTCCGTTGTTTCTTCAAGACCAACCTAGTGTAAACCTTGATAATACGTTAACAAAAAAGCATAAAAGCTGGCTGTTTTCAGTTTTTCAAAACTGGCTGGCAAAACCAGCTTTGGACATCTATTGAAATTATCTGGAATTTAACAATAACTGGTTTCTTGGTGTGTAATAGTGACATTGTGTCATGATGGATACTGTCTAAATAACCAGCAAGGTACCAGGTTTGAGCTACTGTGTTCATAATCTTAGGTAGGTAATGGGAGACCACTTTGTAAGTTTTCACTGAATTTGTAACAAGAAAGGAAAGAGAGGCTTTTTTCTTCAACCTTCAAAGATCAAAAATAGATCTTTATTTTCTGTAAGTCTTCAAATACCATGATGTTTAAACTAGAATTTAAAAAATACACACATACAATGTAGGTATAGAGTAAAAATATAAATTACAGTTCTAAAATTAAGTGGACTTAGTGAACTGTTTGAACATTGAAATGAAAATGAATAGTGTAATTATGATCTGCTAATTAAAGCTCTGATCTTTCAGAAAATCTAAGCATATTCTGCCAGGAACAGCATCACTGATTTCAGTGGAATAGCATTTTCCTTAGAAAAACAATCTGTAAACCATTGTTTTAGGAGAATGATAATCCCCTAAGTAGTTAAAGCTTGTTCCAGGGAAAACCCAAATATCAGAATTGAGAATTAGACTGAGAGCAGTTTGAGTATTAATCCTCGTTGTTATTTCTCTATAGTCTTTTTAAGTTTAACTTCTGCATTCAGAATCAAGTAGAACTTGCTGGTAATATTGCTTATTCTAATTATTTACTTTGCACTATAAGGTTGTATTTCTTACAGTCTGTGCGGTTTCATACCTGATTGGGATGTCGTTTACCCCCTTTCAGCTGCAGCTCTCTTGTTTTCCAGTGATATTTTGGAGGAAGTCTGAAACATAGTTTCAACTTCATGGTCTGCAGCTCCCAGACCAAGCTCCTGAAGAAGGATGCATCTCTCCAGCTCTGGAGAGTGCCTGGGGCCTCCCACCGAGGTGGTTGGGGCAGGGGAAGATGGTCGTCTTGCCTGCTGGAGGTGTGTGCGGGAGCAGGGTCCGTGTCACCAAGTTGAGGAGCTGGAAGAAGAGGTCATCGAAGTGTGCAGCATCAGAGATTACAGAAGGAAATGGATCGAATCTTCTTGGAGACCTTGCAGCTACAGGAGCCTAAACCTACAACTACATTGAAGGAGACGCAGGCAGAGTCTGAGATTACTGGATTGGAAAATAGTCTCCTAAGATATGGAAGGGCTGGAAGCTTGTGACTTCTGGCGACAGAAGTTCTGTAACTACAGGATAGGCTCAGTGCTATTGCTGCAGGTGAGGGACTGGAAGCTCTGTCTGAAGTGTTTGAGCTAGCTGTGCTTGGACTGTGCAGGGGTGCCAGGAGGAAGTTGCGAGTGAAGTCGGAGGTCTGTATTCTGCTTACTGTCCTTTATCAGTCTCTCAGGAACTTGAACTCTGCCATTTTGTGGTCATTACAGCCAAAGCTGCCACTGATTATCACATCCAGAACTATTTTGTCTTGTTAGTTAGATTCAGCTGAGGGTCAGCTCTGGTCCATCCCATGCCTATATCAGGAAATCGTGACTACTTGTCTCACACCACATTGCTTTTCCAGCAAATGGCAGACATTAACAAGAACCAGGGTCTGTGATGCAGAAACTTCTTGTTTAAAGAAGGCTATACCTGTTTCCTCACCTGGATCGCATGATCTGTAACAAACTCTCACCATGATATTGCCCTTGCTAGTCTCTCCTCTGATCCTGAACCACAAGATCTCAACCAACCTGTTGTCTGTCCCATTAAATTTTGTATATCTAAGCTGCTCCCTCACAAAGAGGACAACTCGCTTGCCTTATCTGCCCTGCCCGTCTTTCCTGAGAAGCTTGCATCCATTCATCCATCCATCCATCCACACAGCATTCCAGTTGTGCAGGCTGTCTTACCATATCTCAGGTAGCCCAACACTGTCGCAGATATGTCACTGCATGAGGAGCTCTAGTTTCTCCTGCTTGTTTCTCAAGCTGTATGCGTTTATGTACACGCGCTTGTGGTGGACTCTGTTCTCTTCTATCATTTTTAAGAGCTCCCTTGTAGCTGTCGCCTTTCACCACTTGCTTTCCACCCATGTCCATTAATTTCTCACTTCTCCGTGGGCTGGTATTCACACCCTTTTGTTCGTGGTTTAAAGCTCTCCTCACCAGGCTGGCCAACCTGAAGGCAGAGTTACTTTGGCCCCACTTAGTTAGATTCCATCTCTCCCTAGAGGTCCTTTCATCCATCCAAAGGATGTCCTATGACTACAAAAGCCAAGTCTGTTGTCACACCAGCTGCACAACCAGTTATTGACCTGCAGTTGTTGGCCAGCATTTACACCTCTGAGCCTTTCTTCTTCAATGGCAAAGCTGTGGAGATATCACCTTGCCCCTGGAGCTGTATAGTCACTCTTGATACATTCAAGGGTTCCCACGCAGCCAGTGCCTATGATTTGTGCCTACGTGGCTGAACAGCAAGGGCTAATGATCCAAGCACAGGACAAACCTTGCCGGTCTATCTGCAACTTCACCACAAGCAGCAAACCTCCGCAGGTAGCAAGTGAGGTTGGCAGATGGGGGAGGGCTCTGTCCCCTGTAGGAGGGAGTCTCCTACCACACTAACTGCTTCCTCTTGGTGTGGATGTGCAGTTCAGGCTGCTCTGGGGCTTCTTCAGCGCTTCCAGTCCCTTATCTGCCATTGAGGCACTGGCTGCAGGTGGAGAAGCAGCCAGCCTTCTCTTGCCAGAGGTCACAAGCTTTCAGTCTTCCCCGTCTTGTGAGTCTCCATTCACCACTCCGGTGACTGCAGACCCTCTTTCGGTGCTCAGGCTGTCATCCCTGCAAGGTCTCAGTGAAGATGCCATCCATCTCTATCTTCCTTGACGCTGTGCAGGCTGCTGACCTCCTGCAGCTCCTTAACTTGGTGATGTAGTGCCTCCACTAACACGCCTCTAGGCAAGGACGCTGCCTCTGCTTGCCCCAGCGCTCAGGAGAGGTCCCAAGTCTCCTGGCAACTTGAGGGCTGCATCTTCTCTCAGGAGTTCTGCCGGAGTGAAGGCCTCTGATGTGCCAGGTGTGGTTTCTTCAGCAGATGCTAGGGGGTGACACTGTACAGCTTGTTACCGGCCTGTTTGAGCACTTGCATGTGGGCTTCAGCAGAGTTTCCGTCCCCTTTCTGTGGGTTGCGCTCTAGCCCTGGTAGTTGCGTAGGTGTCTCTTGTGCAAACTGCGTGGATTCTAATCGGGAATCAGTGGTCAAGGCACCATGTGGTCAGGCATAGCTGACATTGTTTGAAAATGCTAGAGTTTGCTTAAAAGATCTAAGAAAAATTTCTTACTGAATACTAATGGAAAAGGTAAGACTGTTTTCCAAAGCAGCCAAAATTTCCCTCAATGAGACATTTGTTCATAGAAATACCTAAATACCAGATTTTGGCCATGTCATACACTTAGTACCCCAAACAGTTCTGGCGTATAGGACTTTTTTTGTCCTGGATTTATCAGTTTGTGTGACATGTCTTACTGAATTATCACAGTACATTTTTCTGGTCTGAAAACAACCTACCAACTTATGCTGTCACTCTCTGTCCTGGGTTCAGAAAGGAATAGTTAGAAAAGTAGTAATTAATTTTCCTTACTGTCTTATCTGTCACTTTCAAAAGGATTTTAACTACTTACTGTGGTGTTTTCCAGGACTTCTCTTGCACTCTGAAACCCCTTTCTGTATAATAATAAAAGCAGTAATAAATTGACAAGGGCTGGAAGTCAAGGTGCTGTTACACTTTTATAGATTGGAAGACTTTCCAGAACCAATCATTATTCTAGCAACTTGTAAAAAAAAAAAAAAAAAAAAAAGAGAGATTTGTGGTCTCTTAGACATTTTCTTTGATATTTTTCCCATTATTTCCTTTGAGAAAGTTCTGCATAATCTGCCTGTCCTTGGCTCTCAGTCTAGTTAAGACCAGTTTTGATTCCAGCAATCCAATAGTATTTTTTTTTTTCAAAATAATACCATTCTGGGCTGGATGTTTCCCTTAGCTGCTGTTCTGTTTGTTTTTTCTTTCTTGGGGGGCAAATTTTTAAAAGCTCACTTGTGGTTTTGATTTTTTTTTTTTTTTTTTTTAAATTCTCCTGGTTACCGTAGGTTCTAGAGAGCGTTTGTGTGTTTCTTTAAATGCAATGCCTATATTTTTTTTTTTAAATTCTCCTGGTTACCGTAGATTCTAGAGAGTGTTTGTGTGTTTCTTTAAATGCAATGCCTATTTTTCAAATAGAAGTTCAGTAACAGCATTGCAGCAATACCACTGGAGGCAAGATCTTTGAGGGAATACTGGCTCATAGCACAAGGTAGATATGCTCTTAAGAATGGAGTGAGTGGATGTTGGATATTTTTTTTTATTCCATGTACAGATTGACAAGTCCTCTTTTCTTAACTTCTCTCTTTGTGCCCCCCTTAATTCTCTATCCTGCTTAAAAAAACAGGTTTTATTATGAAGGATATATAAAGAATAGCTTTAGTATTGTTATATGGTGTGCTGTTGTTTCCAGACTCTTAAAAAAATGCTTGTAACTACAGCTCAAAAATAAGTGAAACACAGCATTATGTACAGGCATTACTTAAGGCTTCTATTGGCTCCAGATTAAATGCCAGTGTGTTAGAACTGGAATTTGAAGTAGGACATGTCTTACCTCTCAGGATTGCTTCACTCCTGTTGTGAACTTCACCCTTAATGGCAGGCTGCACTTCTGAATAGAAAATTAGTTCTCTCGTGGTCTACTGTCTTCGTTGACCTCATGTGTTCTGCTGTGGAACAAAATTAATTTAGAGCTGGCCTCTTTCAAAATAAAAACCATGTATCAACTGTGCAAAGCACAAGGATTTGAAAGTTCATGTACTCAAGCTTTCTTCAGTATTTTGTAATGTACACTGGGGTAGGCTACTAACCGATGCTTTGTTGTTTGGGGTTTTTTTATATAAACTGAAAGTCATTGTTTTTGATTGTGTGATTATCAAAGGAAGTCTGATTTTTGTTACTTGGAAAATACAAAACCACTTTCTTGTGGAACTCTTGCTGAATCCCTGTTGAAGTACTCAAGACATGATTGGCAGTTAGTAATAAAAAGTCTTGGTGGTAAAAACTTGAGCATTAGCAGTGAATCAGGATAAGTCCGGATATGCATTATCTATATTCTTTATTCCCTTTGTCAGGAGAACGATTCTAGATACTTTCTTGATATTTCCCCCTATTCTTCTTTTTAAGAAGTTACAAATGCAACAGGTAGGTTCGAGATTTGTAGTACTGGTTGCTTATTTTTCTGCTGTGAAGTGACTTTGCCTTAGCTCTGGGGCTCGCTCGCCCGTAGAGGGTGCTACAGGCTGTCCCTGCAGCGCGCTGCCTCCTTGCTCTCCGGACTTCCAGACCCCATGTACGTGCTCGGCGCTGCGTCCTGCCATCACTCCCGTTTAATTCAGTGGAACTACTGAGCTTACGGTCTCGTGTGTGCTTATCGCTTTGTAGGATGGAAAGCTAGGAAGGCTCTCTTAGGATTTTTGAAAGATATGTGAATGGAGCTTGGTATGCTGAATAAAAAATAAAAAAAAAAAAGTCTTGCCAGTGTCTGTGAGAAGGTTGCAGAAAGCCCTTTTTAGAGTGTGTGTGGAAGTTTTGTGTGTGATACATATTCCTTACATTGTTGGAGGCTGTATCTTCTAACAAATTTAAAGGACACAAAGCTATAAGACAAGTGAATATTTGGAGGGGGCAGCTTCTTTGTGTAACTTCTTTCATCCAGAATACCAATAACTTCAATTAATCTTTAATTTAATCTTCCACTCTTCTTAACTTGATATTAAAGATACAGAGTTCATCTTGTTCTATCCCCTTTCAGCCTTATTTTTCTACTTTACTACTTATTCTCCACAATGACACCAGGCAGGTGGGAGAGGGAAGGGTTAAGGGTTGATGTGGTATAAACCCATGGCATTTAAATATTTGAAAGCATGTATACTTTTCTGACAGACAAGCTATTCCTACCATTATCAAGCTTTTAGCTAAAAATACTGTTTTGAGGGATTCCACAGAGCAGCTGTAAGCCACTTACGCCGTTGCAAAACTAGCAGTGTTTTGTGGGCACATCTTGGAGACCACTGGTTTAGATATTGAACATCTAAATTCCAGACTTGATTCTGTCATTTATACCTGTTTGTATAACTCTTCTGAATAAGCAGTATTGAATGTTAATTGTGGGAATCAAACAGCTAAATTTTTTAAATGGGAATGCAGGTATGTTAACTGTTATATGTAGAATTAAATGTGCAGCTTTTATGTTTATTTAATATCTTTTCATTTTTAGGCATTACCCAATTGGTTTGCTGTTTGATCTCCATGCATCAAATACAGCCCTTCCTTGGAGCATCACAGTGCATTTCAAGGTAAAATTCAAGTACACCTTTAGTTAAGAACAAGTGAGTATGGGATTACATGAAATTTGGAATCTAGGAAAAGGTTTCATAGTTATTTTATAAAAAAAGTGAATGGTATAACTTGAAGCTGTAAATTTACAGCTGTTTTCCATGAGATTGTATGTGCCTTCAAATGACCTTTCTTTGAAAGGGATTCGATTATAATCTGAAAATCCAGAATTGTTTTTCAAGATAAGTTATGAGACTGTCAATGCAATTGAGTGGATATAAGGGAAGAACTTTTATAATGTTTTTAATTCAGTCATCTTGAGTTGACTGAAGTTTGGGAAAATTAAGAAGTTCTCATACTTTTAGGCACATCAGCATGGATATGAGATACTGTAGAAATCCTTGAAATCAGGGAATGCTGTTGTACTTCATGTGGGTCCCCTTTAGAGAACTGAGTGAAATGTGTTTCGTCTTGTGACAGCTTAGTCAGAGGAGAGACATTATTTTGATTACACATTATAAAACCATTAGGTATGACTTCATAGCACTATTGATCTTTGCTAAGAAGAGTACTTGCGCAGGGTTAGCTTTGGTGCAGATTCTTTCATGTTCTGAAATGCATTGAGATAGTAACCCCAGGTATGTTTTGAGGTCAAAATCACAACTAGAAATCATGGTATTTAACTTGGAAACTTTAATTTCTCCATTATAAAAGGAACGATGCAATAGGAAAACTGTTCCAAAGGAAAATGCTAGGTTAATAAGCTTGGCTTTAGTGTGTGAGATCTGAGATTAAATGAAAACTATACTGGGAAGCAGTTGTGTTAAATGTTTTCATTCAAACAATTCTTCTCTTGAAGGTGTTTTAGAAAAGGTTTTGATAACAGCAGTAGTCTAATTCTTTTTGGAAGTACACACTGACATCATACGTTCTTATGATATGTATTTCTACATGTTGAAACTTTTAAAATAACTGATCGAATCTGAAGATGGGAATGTTTTTGAAACCATTGTAATTGCTACACTTCTGTTTGATGTCGGAGAGCTGAGATTAAGAAACTTGGAGTGTTTTGAAGAAGCTGTAGGACATCTAGTTTCAAAAATCATGATTTAGTTATTACACATAAGAATCAGAGAATGGTCTGGGTTGGAAGGGACCTTAGAGGTCATCTAGTTCCACCCCCCTGCCATGGGCAGGGACACCTTCCACTAGACCAGGCTGCTCAAAGCTCCATCTGATCTGACCTTGAACACTGCCAGGGATGGGGCATCCACAGCTTCTCTGGGCAGCCTGTGCCAGTGCCTCACCACCCTCATAGGGAAGAATTCCCTCCTTCTATCTCATCTAAATCTACCCTCTTTCAGTTTAAAGCCATCCCCCCTTGTCCTGTCACTACATACCCTTGTCAAAAGTCCCTCTCCAGCTTTCTTGTAGGCCCTTTTTAGGGACTGGAAGGCCGCTGCAAGGTCTCCCTGCAGCCTTCTCTTCTCCAGGCTGAGCAACCCCAGCTCTCTCAGCCTGTCCTCATAGGAGAGGTGCTTCATTCTGACAGCTCTGGGAGATTAACACTGGCAGTGTGTGGATGTGGCCGTCCCAAAGTAGAGCCATCTTGAGAAACAAGTTGCAGCACCACAGTGCTTTTCAATTTCATGTAGCAATGTGAACTGACTTTAGTGTCCTTATATTGATGTTTGCCAAAATACCAGCTAATTTAAACTTGTCTCAAGGGCGTACATTAAAGATCAGCAGAAATAATTTACTGCTAAGGCAGTATTATTTTAAAACCTGATATAATTTAGTTTTTAAAAAATGTAACACCTTGAATTAAGCACCTGCTTAATCTCTCTTCCTGTTTTTGATGTAATCTGAAAGTTTATTTAAATAAACCTCTCTTAATCCTTAAAGTCAAAACATAACCGAAATATATCAAAGTATGTCAAAATATTGAAGACATTTTCATGTGTTAGTTTCTTAAAGCTAAGTAGGTGTGGGATTCCTGCCTGGATTATTCTTTTCATTTGTGTATAGTTATTCTTTAAAAAGCCATCACTTTTATTTCACCTAATTGAACAGTATTGGATTTTTCTGGGGTTTAATGTTTACTGTCATGGCTTTCTCCTTTCTTTTACCAAAGCATGCAATCAACAACAGATAATCTTGAACATCTGTAAAGAGTGGTTTTTAACTTTTTTTCCTCCCCATCAGTTTTCTTTGTTTAAAGTTAAAAACATGAAAGAAGTTTACTTCTGTTCAGTGGAAGTTTGAAAGCTGACAGAAACTTGTCATTGTGCTCCTGTGTTATGTATGCAGACCAAATAATAAACACACTTTTTTTTTTTTTTTTTGGCATTGAAGAAACAGTTTATTCATTTGTACTTCTGGTATGCAATTAAAAAAACCCTATGCATTTATCTCTCTGGTAAAGCTGAAATACAGTTGCCTTAAGTAGTCATAGCAGGACAAGCTTGAACAGAGTACTAAGGTCTGAGAATCATGAGAAGCCATAGTCTGGGAAGTTGCTTTTGTTACTCAGGTGTGGCTTTGCAGGGAGGAGGGAAACTCTATCCCTTCCTGTTAGTCTCATCTCCTGCCGCTCTGTGGCACGCGTAGCACTATTCATGTTCTCAGCATGCTAACCAGCTCTCGGGTCTTGGGCGGTGGGTGGGAGGTGGTGAACTGCTCTGGAAATGGTGTCGGGAGAGGAAACTGAGCGTGCCAGGGGAAAGGCTGGCTGCTCCCTCTGCTGAAGCCCCTGTCTGCTGGTACCTGCCTCTCCACTTACGACCTGATGTCGAAGAGGAGAGGCTGCATCTGGTTTTGTATAACAGCAGCTGTCATCTTGGTTTTCTTAGCTTAAAATTGGGTCAGGTGGAGTGAGAAGTACGTACTTTGCCATGTAGCATCTGGGTAAATTGTGGAACTGCTAGAAGACATTGTGGAAGCCAGAAGTATAAATGAGAAAGATTAATCTTTCTTGAAAAAAGACCACTGATGGTAACTAAACACAAATACATGGGTGCTGCCTCTGTCACTGGATATATTCCTTTATGGTTTTTAATGCCATATTACTGGTGTAATTTTCTGCAAACATGGCCTAGTGCAACTAGACTGTCACAGCAGGAACATGTTTTGTGAATTAGAACTAATAGATAAATATGGGTGGAATGGAGTTATGAAACCAGACTGTTGAAATTACCTGCAATGTTTTGGAACAGTTTTAAGTGAGAGGTCATGTAGCACTCCTGACTGTACAGACAATACCTACTTCCTAATGACCGAGTTTATGCTGCAGATGTCTACTGGTATGTGAAACAAAACCAGTACTACTTGAGCTTTCTAAGAAAATCAGAGTCAACTCTTAATAACTTTTCAAAGATATGGAACATGGAGGGCGTAAGACATCACCGACAAGAGTACTTGAATTAGAGCCACGATGGGATCAGTTAAAACTTTCTGCAAATCTGACTAGTTGTATAGCCAGGGGTGGGTACAAGCTTATTTACAATTGTCTCTTTCTTCAGGGAACTCAATAAAGTTATTTACATTTGACCACTATTTTTTTCTAGTAGGAAGAAGGCAAGTAGAATTCAATAAAGTAAAAATACAAGCATACATGTTCTCTATTTAAGTATAAAACTTATTATTCTTTTCCTAGTTTATAAATCAGTGGGGATGCCGTATTTTCTGTTGGTAGTCTCATGTGGATGAAACTGTTTTATGTGCCGCTTGTAGATGCAGCAGTGGTGTTTTCTAAGTTAGCATTTTAATGTTTAGGTTTTTCAACTTCTCACAATACTGTATAAAAATGTGTCAGTATTTTTCTTTTGAAGAAGAGTTGACTGCACTGAAATTGTAGCAGTGTTTTCCAGTCTTCCAGAGTGTTACTCCCTAGAAGCTAGGAAAATGAATCATGCCCCACCTTTGTACTACTGTGGCTAGATTCTTTCCACTAGCTTAGCTAGCTTTGACCAATTTTAAATGTAGTCTTGCTATTCTGCAGACCACAGTGTGTGTGGATGTTTTCTGGCACACATCCCCAGGGGGTGACATTCCCTGTAATTTGAAATTTGTTGGAAGAAAGTCAGCAGGGAGATGCCTACCTGTAGAAAGAAAGGAATGTCCAAAAAAAAGACCTGCAGTTCAGTATATTTCAATATATGTATAGCAGAACAATTGTTGTAACAAAACTGTTGTTTTCATAAACTTGGCTAAAACTTCAGCTTTTAACAGTGAAAAACAGTTTCTAGGTTTCTATATTACTTGGTATTAGGTACATTCCACTGTTTCCTCCTTTTTTTTTTTTTTTTTTTTTGAGGGATGCTAGTGTCTCACTTTGAATTCTTGCATGTAAAGAACTTTTTTGATCTTGAAGTATGCTATTTCTGACTGGTCTTTTCTCCTGGATTGGTTAGCAGACTTTTTTTTTTTTTTTATTTGAGCAAGTAAGTTAAACTTCTAAAAGTATTTTACAGGCCTATACAGATGTCAGCTGGCAAGCAACTATCCCAGTAATGTGTTCCATTCATCCTGGACCCAATTATGCTGAGACACTCAGCTTTGTAAGGGAGAAAAGGGGTGAGATCTGCCCTAGGAGAACTTTCCTTTCTGTTCTATCCCCTTTAATGTCTTTATACTTGGCCATCCTTATATGAGAAACAAGCTTTATCTGTCCTTAGATTTCCAGTCAGCTCTACATCGATCAGTCCTAAGTAACAACAGCACTCCCTTTGAGTTCAACACTGAATCATATATGCTTTGGTGGAAAAGATATTAGCAATCTTCTCTTCCCTTTATATTCCTGTTTTTGGAAGATACTCATCCTTTTGATCCACAGTTTCCAGAGTCTGGGTTCACTGTCATAAGGAGGAATCATATGAAATTCCATTATTTAATGTCCAACTCTTTTCAATAACCTAATGAGGAGGGAGCTATCATTCTTGTCCTCAGAAATTCCCTTCAGGTAAGGCAATCCCCGTCTCCCTTTAATGTTGCCAACTGTTAGTGGTTCTTGGATATTTTGAGTTCCTGTAGTTTGAAGCAGTCTTATCTTGGGTTTATGTAGCGGAGGGAGGGTATGGTTTTTCCAGCATTATATTGCTCCTACTGTGACATGTTAACTGTGTCGTAAAAGCCTTTGAAAAATAACCCAGTATATGTACTTCTATTTCCAAAATGGTTTGACAGTCCCTCACAGAAGCTTTTTTAAATAGCCAATTTGTAATGGGTTAAGAGGAAAGGTCCTCTTGTAGAATAACAGATGAGAATTAAAGTATAAAGATATGTGGCAAGCCTTTGGTATGAAGGGGAGTATTAATGATGCTGCTCTGGCTTGGCTCTGGGGGTTTGCACTGTTCAGCATGGTCATAAGCAACTGTGAAAAGATGATGAATAAGGAGGGGATAAAACATGCTGGGTTTTTAAACCTTTGAAAACTAAAGACAATAACTTTTTTGTACTGAATGCGTGTATTACTATAAAGTGGCAAATGATATTAAGTGTTGATAAAAGAAAAATTGAACAACAACCCTAACTCTATACCTATGCAATGCTGAACTTCTGATTATTTAAGTTCCAAATAAATCTTTTCTGTATCTGAATGAGACTTAATGACTGTAATTCCTTAATAACTGAATTAGGAAAGGTAGTTGTCATTACTAAGGGGACAAAACTTACCTGAGGAGTGGTAACTGTGCATCCACGCTGCTGAATGCAGTATGCCAACTCTAACCAAATAAGAGGTATGAAATCCAGTCACACATGCTGGCAATAGGCACTTACATTGGGTAAAGTTGGAGCTGACATGGATTTCCGGTATCTCTAAGGAAAAATGTTTGTAAGTGGCATATATGCTGTAGTTCATACGTGTGGATGATGATACTTGGAGGAAACGTTTCTCAAAGGCCTGCATAGAAATGTGTGCTAAACTGCTGTTGAGAGGCTATAGGAATGGGGTGCTTTGCACTTACTTTTCCCCCTTTTCTCCTGTGCATTGCTATAGAATTGAACATCTGCTTGAAAACATGTTAAAACGCTAAAATTTCCTGAATTTTGGATCTAAGTACCTAAATACGTCCACTGATGGTTGTAGGCACTAAATACATCCACTGATGTATTTAAATGTATTAATCAAGTTCAGGCTGGGTCACTTAGAGTAATTTCTGGTTTTACAGAAAATTGTTCAACTTCTATTTTTTTTCCTGAAATGCTTTTCACTTTAAAACCTTTCTTGTCAGTAGAGTGAGAGAACTGTTGTTACCTTCTTCCATAAGTAGAAGATTCCAGTGTGCTGCTTTTGTATAAATATAAACCTAATTAAAATTATCATTTATTCATCTTCTGTGGTGTGTGATGCATTTATTTCTCTTGATCTCTTTTCTCTTTGTAGAATTTTCCAGAAAAGGATCTTCTACACTGCCATTCTAAGGATGTGATTGAAGCTCATTTTATGGCTTGTATAAAAGAAGCAGATGCTTTAAAGCACAAAAGTCAAGTCATCAATGAGATGCAAAAAAAGGATCATAAGCAACTGTGGATGGGATTACAGAATGGTAAATACAATGCATTAAGTATTAATTATAATTAGGTCTGGCATGCTAATAAATAATTTCTTTAAAATTTGGTCATAGTGCAGCATACAAAATGTCATTGTTCTGCAGAATTTTAGTCTAATGTCATGGAAGAGATCTAATTAAAAAAAAAAAAAAACACCTTACCATTTATGTGATAATTCCAATGTGTCTTGACTTACTCAAGGAACTAAATTGGATCATGGCTCTATTTTAACAAACCAAAACTAGCAACAAAACAAAATAAACAGATAAATACTGTCTAGGGTACTCTTATGCAACTGATGGTCTTTATTTGGGAGACACCTGGGCTGTAAGGGTTGTTCAGTATTAATTATCTTGGACTGTGAAGTAAAACTCTAGTTTATGCTTCAGGATTATCACTAATAAACAATACCAGTAAACTTTTAAAAATGTTACCCAGTAGATTAATAATTTTACTTTTCCCTCTGCCATTTTTTTTAATTGCTGATATTACCATGGCTTTCACACAAATTTCTGCATAGGTAAGTATTGACTTGAAAAAGTCAGCAAAATAATTCAGAACAGGATGTTCTAAAATAATTAGTGTTCCTACTTTGCACAGATGACACAAATCTATATTGCAGTACAAAATAGAACTGCTTTTGTTTTTACTGTTGTCTGTCTTATTATGGTTCTTAGAGGCCTGTAAGTTGAAAAGCTTTGTAAGTATTTCAGGAACTGCTGTCTGGAATGGGTGGTAATACTGTTTTCAATGTATTTTTCCTCATCTCCTGAAGCTGTTACTGTGTTATTACTGGTAAATTTATTTTACAGAATCTGTGAGCGTGAAGATGTTTATTCTATGTTGAGTTACAAAATACTAAACACTTAAAATTAACATCTTCCCATATGTCTATAAGGAAAATTAAATGAAACGAGAGAAGCTTTGAATGCAAGAAGACTTGAGACACATTTACTTTAGACAATAGGATTCCAAATTAATTTGGGTTTAATGTGTGGGGATTTTTTTTTTTTATTGTTTAGTGGTACTGCCTTTCATATAGTAAAGGTATTCCTGTAATAATTTTGAAGGTTGAGAGATTATTAGAAACTCTGGTTTCTGTTTTTTGTTTAAATGGGAGAGAGTTAGAAATTGAGGTGTTATATTCATTTGCCATTTGAGTGGTGAGATCTTGAGGGATGCAGTACATAGCTGCAAAATTTAGCAGGTAAGAAATTGCACTTTGTGTGGTTCAATTCCAAGTACTACTTGAGAGATTCTGTTTTGTATAGATATTAGACAGCAAACTGACTGATAATACATTCACCTTTGTGGATTAGCAGTAAATAAAGAGTTCTCATCCACTGGAAGCCAGAACCAGTATAAAAACAGATGTTTCCCTAAAGCTTACACTGTTACGAGTCAATTTAAACTGCAATTTTAATAAGTCTGAGAAAAAAAGTATTCTGCTGTAATAGTATTTGTCTTGCAAGCAGTTTATTTTGAGAAGCAAAATGCTGTGCCAGCACAATTTTGTTTTCTGTTTCAAGAATTACAGCTTTATTGCAAAAAGAAATCCCGTCAGTTAGTCCTGGTCCTCAAGTGTTCCCAGCAGTGCACTTTATGTGCTCTTTTTATTAATGCTTTTTAAAATTAAAAGACCTCTAACGTGAATTATGAGGATAATGAGTTACGAGTATAGTAATGGCAGAAGTTGACTACACAATGCAATGGTATGAGTTAAAGTTCTTTTCTTAACCAGAAGCTATAGAACCTCGATACCCTCAATATGTAATGTAAGAGAACAGATAGACAGTGTGTTCTTTCCGCTCTCATCTTAGGCTCTATCTTTTTAGTTGATTATTTGTCTAAGAGTATCTTCAGTTGTAGAGAAACTGGAATTGTACTGTTTTGCTATATAATGTTAAGAACAGAGGTTGCCTAGCAAGGTTGATTTCAAGAAGGTTTCACTGTACTTAATGAGAAATTGCACCTGTGGAATCTGACACCTAAATGAGAAGTTTAACCAATCTTTTGAATGCTTTCAAATGCTAATTTTAATTTCTCAGCTCTTCATAAAAGAGAAACAAGAAGAGCTTGTGAAACCAAGAGAACTCTTTTTAAGCAAGTTGTATCTTTCAGTATGTTTTTATAGGCTTTCGTTTGAGATGTAATAATTTTAAACCTCTTTGTGAAACAGAATGAATGACCACAAAAAAGAAAAGAAAGTAGCATTTGTGATAACTGCCTTGTAAGTAATGATACATCTGCAGGCTTTTTTTTCTGTGAAACTTCAAACAATTTTCTTCAGTCCTTAAATATAGGTAGTGTTATTTGTTTAACTAGTGATAGCAATACTTACAGGGTGTGTATTAAACTTATGTTTTTGGGGAAAAAAAAATCCAGTTTTACTTGTTTGGAGAAATGTATGCCAAATTACACTTGTAGTTACATGTTTCTGCTGAGAAGGAAGTACTTGAGCAGGTAGCATGAGAAATTTTTCAGTTGCCTGGCTTTTAGGGGAAGAGCTGTAATAGTGAATTTGTGGCAAAATCTTGTGCTGATAACAGCTGGTAGGTATTCATAACAACCCTTACATCCCTCCTCCCACCTTTTCTGGTTTTGGGTTAATCTGCTACCAGATCAGGAAGGTAAACATATGTACTTTGCTGTCTATTGCTTGCGCTGTGGTTTTGCTTCTTCTTCAGACTTCAGTTAGCTAATTTTTGTCCATAAACAAGATATTTCTTAGCTAGAACGCTTCTCTGGGACAAGTACAACTGTGTTGCCCTAATTTTGACCAGTATCATGGATGTCTGACTGTGGTAGGGAAGTGATAAAGGCGGGCTATATAGCTATACTAACCTCTCTTCCTTTGTAAGAATTGTTAAAATTCTTTGGTCCAACTTGATGGAAAATGTTACTACTGTTCTTGCTTTAATAGTGTTATGGACATTTTTATCGTGGATAAAGTGGGTGCTTTTTTCTTCTTGCCTTTTGTGTGGAAAAATAAAGGCTTTCAGCTTTGAAACATTAAGACTCTGTGGGCCTAGTGATGACTCAGGATCAAACAAATGGAATCTCAACTTTTTTAGGGGGAGAGCTGTAGTTTTTGCATGGTTCAGAGAATTAATGTCTAACTTCAGTATGTAATGGTTCTGATAAAGGAGGGGTTTTAGATTCAACACAGCTGCTTTTCATCAGTTGTGGAGAGACATAAGCAATCATAGCCTGAGATTTTCACAGGCATCCTTTATAACCAGTGAAGACTAGACTTGATATTTCTGATACACGAGTGAAGGAAAGAAATAGTAAAAGCTCGTGGCCATTTTTAGGGCTACTTTATATATTATAAAATATAATGAAGTCATTGTTTTACTGAAAATATTATGGAAAAAGAATGTAATGCTCATTCATACTGTAGGGCTTACCAAAAGTTAAGTGGCCATATTGAATTGTTCTTATTGAAGGAGAAAAGTCCTGCAAACGTTCAGAATATGCAATATTGTATCTTTCTAAATCATCTCTAAACCAGTCCCGGGGTTTTGAGGGGCAGAAGTTGTGTTTTTTCTGGGTTATCACATACCTGTTTAGAAATGTTTGAACTGCCAAAAAGAAAGTGTCATAAATTATTAGCATCTCTTTTTGTACACATAGTCCACTCAGATTTGCTCTTCGTAGAGAACTGTTGGGAGCAATGCTGTTCTTTACCAAAGTACAAGGTGATGAGCGTGCTTTGGTAGCGGAACAAAACTGTAATCTCAACTCGTCATTTGAAACTTAAACTAGGCAATACGTACTTAGAAAATCTTCAGGAATTTTACAGGAGAATGTATGAACAAGCCATTAGTTTTTAAATCACAAAGCCATCTCTTTTTTTCTTATTCCCTGTATCGCTACCAAAATGGTAGAATCTTTCCATGCTCTGTCTGTAGAGATTTGGTTAACTGTGAAGACTAAACAATTATTTTGAGCTTTGAAAACGGGTATATTGGTTAGAGGAAGTCATTACCTTCTTGGGCTGGTGGTTAAAAATTTCTGGAAATGCATCAACTTTTCTTATAATTAGCGTCAATACCTGCTTATTCTGGAGTTCAGATTGTATAGCACACACCAAACATTGGGGCTGCTGATAGTACGGAACCCGGGGGGTGGAAGGTGGTGTAGCCAGATTCAAATAGCTCTGCACAAGGTCAGCCCTGGGCTGCTTAGGTGCTGAGCTGGGGCTGGGTTCAGACGGGCTGGACCTTCAGAATGAATCGGATGCATCAGAGCAGCCCTTCCCAGGGATTTTTTTTGTGGTGGTGGTTTTTGTTTGGGGTTTGATTGGTTGTGGGGGGTTTTTTCTGGTAACGGATTGTGACCTAGACTTCAGCGTTAGTTCTGCAGTGTTTATGACTTGTTACCCTTTCTGCACAAATGACTAAATTAATGCTCTACCCGTATGGGCACAGAATTGTGATTCGAAACTGTCATCCCCCCAAAACTGGCTTATGCCTTGTTACTCTTCTGTGCTGGCCTGGTGCCTTCTTGCGCAGCTGCCTTTGTCGCGGTGCAAAGGTGGGGAATTGATGGCAGCCTCAATTCCCCCCTTGGATTTCTCTGTTCCATGCTCAATGAGAGGGCAGAGCTGCTGCGTTAGTGTGGGCGGCGGGAATCGGTGGGTCTCAAAGGAGGGCATGAACTGGGAAAGGAAAGGGAGGAAAGCAAAATGCCACCCAGTACTCACAATGCTACTTCACACTGAAGTCTCCACCATGAAAGGAGGTTGTCTAGAGACAAGTAGATAGAGATGCTTTCTGGTGTTTCCACCATCATGTGTTAGGTGTCCATGTGTCTAATGAAAACCATGAAACTCTGAGGATGCAAGCTCTGCATCTTTAGCATGGGTAATCTGCCAACTGTGTATATATATATATATTCCTATATATTGGAGAGTTTGCATTTATATACCTGTTGCAGTTTCAAGCGCTTTGTGTTTTGTCCTCATTTTGACTCTCTCCCTCCTGGAACATCACCATTTCTTCAGAAATAGAGCCACCTTCCAGACTTCCTACTGAAGCAGGGGTGCTTTTTATCTTCAACCTGAAGCACAAATAAGCTGGCTGTCTACCTTTCCTGTTCCTGCTTTCTGTAATTTTTTCAGATATTTGGTAGACTTGGATTCAGACTGAGAGCATCTTTGACCGTATTCCTCCAAATCTATTTTACTTAGGTATAAGTGATGCAGAGCCTTTACTTTTTTACTGCCTCCTGCTTTCCTTCCTCTCCTCCCCCTCAAAATATGTCATTTCCTGAAAGACGTGCAAAGTCTACCTAAATTTCAAAGTGAACTATCTCTAAAAAACAGACTTCACTTTTTAAATTAACTTACTTTATTTGTTGAGGCGTTTTTGCTTTGCAATTTGAAATGCTGCTAAGTTACTTTCTGCTAGTAAACTCCTGAATTTGATAGCTGAATTAATATAAAGGTTTCTTTTAAGAAAATATGTATTTTAGAAAAAGCATAGTACAGAGAAAGCAAAGTGGGTTAGCGAGTTATATGGAGATATGCTGCTATATTTTTGCGTATATAAATGGAGCATGATCAGAGGTAAAGAAGGTATTAATTTATCTGGGCTATCTAGACTTGGAGCAGAAAACTGGAGGATGGGTAAAATTGTCAGGAATCCTTTTCCCTTTGACTTACCCAGCGAAGTCTGTAACACACAACCTGTGAGTTAAGTCTTTCAAAAACGGATTGCACATTTTTGTTTAATGGTCATCAGAGCTTTCTTTTTAGCTTAAGTGACAATACCTACTGAGATCACCTGCTTTTATGCTACACAGGAAGCTTAAATTTGGTAGGATGTATGCATTTTCCTATTTGAATAAAGGAAAGTAGTCCGTCTTGATGATTTTCTTACCCTAAACCTTTTCCAGATAAATTGATGACCTAGAAATGAAGGGAGGTGGTGTTAAGGAAACAGTGTACTTAAAGTGAAACTTCTGTTTCGTGAGTACGTTTAAGTGAAAAGAATGTTGGTAAGGTATGACTCCCTTGTGTATATTAAAAGAAAACAGGGGAGAGGCCATTTTGGATGTGTTTGATACTCTGAAGAGTAAAATGCTGCTTTATCATACAGTTTTCAAAATGTTCTGCAAAACTTAAGCAATAGGCTTTTATTTCTTTATCCTCAGAACACTACTTTGCTTTAAAAACTAATGGGTAAATTACAGCATAAAAGTAAATGTGTTGAATACACTGATCTGAAACCTGACTGTGCAGTATTAGAGGAGAGATTCCCCCTTTTTCTTGGGTTGCATCTGTAGCTCAATTTGCAGTGTGGCTTATGAATTAATATTTTTTAAACAAGAATTTATGGCTAATTACATAGAGAACAATTAGGATAAACTTACTGTTTGTAAACACTGCTGTTGGAAATTTGTTATAGCACATATAGGCAGGCAGAGATGAATTGATTTAATTCATTTACAAGATTATAGTACTAAAAAGGGAGTGACAGACGTAGGTAACCAACCTTGAGGCCCATACCCCTGCACATGACTATTATTTATACTTGAGCTAGTTAGCATGATATTTACTTTTGCGGTGATTCCATGTCTTATGTAGCATGGACAGGCCAAGTAAAGCCTATTTTTTTTTTTTTTTTTTTTTTTTTACTTTCAAATTTTACAATCTCTACTGCTTTCCTGTGGTATTATATAGTAACATGCCAGATGAATGCAAATTTGGAGGGTATGTAAGATTAGTGGGCATGTCATGTGGTGGAGATACTTCAGGTAATGACTGTTGTGTAATTACAAGGCAAAATTATGACTGCTTCAGGTGTGTACATTCATGTTGAGTTTTGTTACTTTGCTATCTATGATGGGAAGAATATTTCCACCTATTTCTGTAGCTACTTTCTGTCATTTACATTAAGTCAAAACAGTTCTAAGGTCCTATCTCTCCATATCCAATAGTTACTCGTGCCTGAAGAGTCTGAAAAGACTCTTAAGCTTGTGTGCCCTCTTCAGTTGTGGATTTGTATTATATACCATGATCTGTCAAAATACCCATGTAACCTAAGTGTTTAATAGCAAGAATATTTTAACTGTGGATGGTGGCAATGTATAAAATAGAAAAAGAAAACAAAAAGCAAAACAAACAAACAAAAACAAACAACACATTTTAATGATGCCACACCAGTATTTTAAACCATGTTCTTAAAAGGCTGACACTGAACTTTAGTAGTCAGTGAGAGTCAAATATGTATCGAGGTCTTCCTGAAGTCCTTGACAATCGTAATTATCTGTGTTTTTATTGTACAAGAATAAGAACAATGAGTTTAGGTGGCCTAAAGTCCTTAGAGTCAGGTCTTTAGCTGAGAAATGAGAGTAACCAGGTGTAAATATTGTTTCTGAATAGTATGGTAGAGTTAGTTTTTGAAGTCTTTAAAAACTTAATCTTTCATCAACAACACTGCTTCATGCTTGAGTCATACTGCCCAATATTTAATTTTTTATAAAATCAGTTAAAATTACTCAGCAGTCAGTAGAACTATGTATGCGTGTAGAGTCTTAGTCTTCTTGGAAAAAATGTTGAGGTAGAATTGATACTAAATTTTGAGAAGACTTTCTGGCTTTAGCAGTTAAACACAAGTCAGTAGAAAATATACTTTGGTGTTGAGAAAATATATTTTGTATCCTTGACTTGCAGCTGTAGCTGTTCAGTACAGTTTACTTCTTTATACATATGCCACTGATTAAATGATTAGTGAGTTTGTGTATGACCAGAAGAAAAAGTTGGAGGGAGCGTTTGACACACTGGAGGGCAGATGTGCTGTTCAGAGGGATGGTGCCAAGCTGGAGGCCACCAGGAGCCTCCTGCAGCTCACAGAGTGCAAAGTCCTGCAGCAGGGGCAGGAAAAATCCCGTACCTCAAGGGCAGGCTAGGGACTGACGGGGAAGCCGCTTTGTGGAACTGGGTAACTGTGAACAACAAGCTGAACATAAGACTGTCATGTGGTGTTGCAGAAATGAAGATTAACCAGGGACCTGCTTTAGCCCTTGTGCCCCCCAGAATATAGACAGATGGTGAGTAATTATTCCTCATGGCTCAGCACTTGTAAAGCTGTGCGGGGAATGCTGTGTCCTCTTTGGGACCCCAGGACAAAAGAAATGTTGGCAAACAGAAAAGAGTCCAGCAGAGTGCTGCTAGGATGATTAGGAGGCTGGAGCATATGCTGTATTAGAAGGGAGTGGGGGAACTGCATTGTTTAGCCTGAAGATAGATCTAATAGCTGCTTTCCACTACCTAGAAGAAAAGCTTGTAGGGCAGATGGAGTCAGACTCCTCTCAGACATGCCTTCGTTGACAATGGAGTTGGGCAAGTACAAACCAAAATGGTTAATAGTTGCAGCAGGAGTGACTACATCAGTGGACAAGGGAAGAGATACTGATCTCATCTATCTCGACTTCTGTAAGGTCTTTGATGTGGCCCCCCACAACATCCTTCTCTCTAAATTGGTTAGAAACAGATTTGATGGATGGACTGTTTGGTGGATGAAGAATTTGTTGAATGGTCATATCCAGAGGGTAGTGGTCAATGGCTCAATGTCCAGGTGCCGTTCAGTGACAAGTGGTGTTCCTCGCGGGTCCATATTGGGACCAGTACTCTTTAATATCTTCATCAGTGACAGAGACAGTGGGATCAAGTGCACCCTCAGCAAGTTTGCAGATGACACCAAGCTGAGTGGTGTGGTTGACACACCTGAGGGATGGGATGCCATCCCGAGGGACTGAGACAAGCTTGAGAGGTGGGCCTGGGTGAAACCCATGAGGTTCAACAAGGCCAAGTGCAAAGTCCTGCACCTGGCTTGGGGCAACGCCCAGTATCAATACAGGCTGAGGGATGAAGGGATCGAGAGCAGCCCTGCCGAGAAGTACTTGGGGGTGCTGGTGGATGAGAAGCTGGACATGAGCCAGCAATGTGTGCTCACAGCTCAGAAGGCCAGCCATATCCTGGACTACATCAAAACAAGAAGTGTGGCCAGCAGGTCAAGGGAGGTGATTCTTCCCCTCTTCTCCGGTGAGACCCCACCTGGAGCCCAGCATCCAGCTCTGGAGCCCTTAGCACAGGAAAGGCATGGACCTATTGAAGTGAATCCAGAGGAGGCCACAAAGATGATCTGAGGGCTGGAGCACCTCTCCTATGAGGACAGGCCGAGAGTGTTGGGGTTGTTCAGCTTGGAGAAGAGAAGGGTCCAGGAAGACCTTATTGTGACCTTTCAGTACTTAAAGGGGGCTTATGAGAAAGATGGGAACAGGCTTTCTGGTAAGGCTTGTTGCAATAGGACAAGGGGTAATGGTTTTAAAATAGAGTAGATCTAGACTAGATATAAGGAAGAAAATTTTTACAATGAAGGGAGGTGAAACACTGGGCCAGGTTGCCCAGAGAGGTGGTAGAAGCCCCATCCCTGGAAACACTCAAGGCCAGGTTGGACGGGGCTCTGAGCAACCTGATCTAGTGGAAGATGTCCCTGCTCCTTGCAGGGGGGTTGGACTGGGGGTTTAAAGCAGATGAGCTTTAAAGGTCCCTTCCAACCCAAACTATTCTATGATTCTCTGAATTCTGATGGAATGGGGGTGTGGGGGGGTGGGTGTGCATGCGTGCGGATAGTGAAAGTGGTTGAGTGGAAACCCATGGAGATGGTTAAAATTTGACTGGGCAAGACCTTGAGCAAACTTGTTTAACTTTGTGTAGGAAGCTCTTTTTTGGGGCAGGAGCTTTTATTCCAAAGCTTGCCCTCCAAGGCTACTTCCAATCTAAAGTTTTGGTATCATTCTGATACATAAATTGAAGAGTCTTTGGTATCTATCTTAATGTTATGGCTTAAGTAATGTTATGCTTGCATGCTATGGTATCCAAGTACTTCTAGCTGTGTGTCATTTCTATGGTTGATATGGTTATTAGTGGTGAACCACTGAGAATAGACAAAAAAGTTTTGTGTTTTTTAAGCTCAAGAATTGGACTCATTTTTATACAAGCAGCAAATTGGTATCGCTTGCATAGAACTAGAGATACAATTCAATTCAAGCACTTTTTAAATTTGTACAACTAGATGGCTTTAAGAAGAAACTATAATAGTCCAGAGAAAAATTCACGTGTATGTGCTACCCTAAGGACTGTTTGTTCACTTTTTTGACTTTCTAAAGATACTGGAAGATAAAAGCTGTGAATTAACATTCCCTTTTTGAATGTAACCAATCTTTCCCTCATTTCTGCGTTAATTTTTTTCTGTTATTTAAACCCTCTCCACAGCCTTCCTGAAATATATCCACTTCTCAAGTAAGTATTCTGATAGCAGTTGCATCAGTGTCAAATCCAGAAACAAAAGAATTCCTTAGTATTAAGATATATCTGTTGATAAGTTGAAAGACTGAGGTGGTTTCTCTTAGTTCTTTTGCCCACTGTTCTACAGTGGGAACTCCATTTTGACTGGCCATATACTGTGACCACTGTGTCTTATTGCAAGTTACATGTAGATGTAATTTCTCGTTCTGTGATAATTGTCCATATTTGTTTGTGTATGCTGATTTAAAGCAATGCTACATTGAAATGCTTATGTTGATTGCAAGCACTTGAGCAGTGCCTTTTACCCTCTCAGTCATCCATCCCGGTTACCATTTTCATAGTCAGGTGGGTGGAAGAGACGCATCAACATCAAGATTCACACAAAATTTTGAGTTGTTTGAAGCATGACAGCACTTGAGTTTCAGAGAATGACTGTAAGACATTAGCATGAATAAAACTAATTTTTGTAATTATCTGAAGAACATTTCTTCTGTGTCTCAGCCTGAGAAAGAGGCCCAGTCTTCAGAATTTCGGCCTGGACTAACTCTTAGTTACCATTGCTATAACCTTTTACTAATAACAACAACCTATGACTGGAGTTGTTATCAACTTTTTCATCTAACAGTTATAAATTTGGATTAATTTCAGTGACTGCTAAAGGCTTTCCAGTCTTGCTTGATGGAGGAACCAACAATTCTCAAAGTGTTTCACTATAACAATCTTTTTGAAAAAGAATGCTTTAAAGGACACTTTAAAAGGCATGTGATAATTTCAGTGATAGATTCCTGAACCCTAAATGCATAATGTGACACAATGTATTTGTAAATTTATGTTTGAGGTTTGATTTGTTGCTTAATGAATTTGTATACTGAGATTGCTATGGATGACATGAAGTCCCTGTAGTTTTGCCAACTCTTACTATTTCTATATATGTAATTAGGTATTTTCAATGCTCTCCTTAGATTCTGTGCATTTCTGTAGTACTGAAGGCTAATGTCTGTCTGGTGTTTGGACATGTAGTGACTGCATTTCTAATAAATGAACATTTATAAATGTAAGTGACTTAGCTGATAATTTTTTTCAACTGCATCTCCTCCATTATTTGGTTATTAACTTTCTGATCTTTGACATAAAATACAGGGAGAAAAGTTTTTCATATTTCACTTCAGGCAAAGTTATATAGCAACCATCTTATTGTTTAAGAAATAGGGTTAGTGGAGTCATCTGAAACTTTTATACTGTCGCTAATCTCGCTTCTGTTTGAATCTTATTGCCATTAATTTAAATATTGTTATTCAGATATGAACGTCTGCCTTTTGCAAGTACTGTTTTTTGCTAATACAGAAACTCTTTAACACATCGGTCAAGCACTTTCTTACAAACAGATGTATTGTGGGAAACAAGTAATCAGATCTGACTGTTACAGGAGTTTAGATATCATGTAGACTGCATAAGCTTTTCACAAGGCGGAGAGATGAGTGTGTCAGGTGCTCTTGCTGATAGGTAGAGAACTCTTTCTTGTTTACTGGCTTGATGAAAACTCAGTTTTGTTTTGATTGTCAAACTTCCGGCCAGCACCTTCTGTCTTTAAGTCCTGTCTAGTCAAAGGACTAACTAGTTCTTATAGCTCATCATAGCATTAATAGCTTCCTTAAGTCTGTTTTGCATAAATAGGAAGTACTGACACACAAGAATGGGAGAATGATGAATCCTTTCACTTATATTTTCAAGGGTATTGGGAGGGGGGTGTTGGGGTTTGTCTGTCTGTTTTAAGCTTTAAGCCTTAAGGGTTCTGCAAAAGCAGCTATTTTTGGATTTTGTGTTTTGGAGCTTTAGGATTCTGGCATTCAGACAATGCTCCTGACGCTAATAAAAGCTCTTGCCAGGTCATATATATCGGTATGCAAAGTGGGTAGCCTTTTCCTGCTGCTTGCTTCAAAAATTTGCATTGATTTTCTTACACCCAACTTTGTTTCCTGTAGTAAAAACACTGTATCTATGGAAAGATGCTTGGAGGACAGCATTAAAGGTCCCTAAGGATGAATTAACTTAGGATGAATTAACTTAGGTATCTTCAGACAATACTGTATACATGGTGGAGATATGTCTTAAGATGTCTGACTCCATTATGTCTGGCTGATTTACTAGACAGTTTTTAATTCCCCAGGTTATCAGGTGTATTGACAGAACATACTTGATTAGAAAATGCAACAAGTTCATCATTCAACTGTTGCAGATTTATTGCTGTTATATTTAGAAACTACAGAAACTATTAGAAATTTAAACATCTTGATAAAACAACAGATTGCATTAAGCATTGTCTGAGTGTTCAGAGAATAATCTGAGAAGTATAAATTTATAAATTTACCTGCCTTAAATGAGTCCAGCTTCCTCACCTCCCAGAAATCGTGCAGGTAATGAAGAACAGAAGTGAGTTAACTGTACTTTTACCAGTTTGTAACTACTTTTGTCCTTCAAAGATTCACTTGTTTGCCATATCACTGAATCACAGAACTGCAGGGGTTGGAAGGGACCTCTAGAGATCTAGTCCACCCCCCCTGCCAGCGCAGGGTCACCCAGAGCAGGTTGCACAGGAACGTGTCCAGGTGGGTTTTGAGTATCTCCAGAGCAGGAGACCCCACAGCCTCTCTGGGCAGCCTGTGCCCAGGCTCTGTCACCCTCACAGGAAAGTTTTTTCTTATGTTTAGATGGAACTTCCTGTGTTCCAGCCTGTGCCCGTTGCCCCTTGTCCTGTCGCTGGGCACCATGGAAAAGGGTTTGGTGGCATTCTCGACCACAAGGGACAATATCCTTAAGCTCCTACCATAAGTCTGTTACTTGTTCAGAATTTCTTGTTCTTCTGGTGCATAAGATGTGTTGCTGACCTCTATTGAATTTTGCAGACAGTAAGCTGTTTACCCAGTTTTCCTAGTTACTGTACTATGAACATTAAAGAAGTAAATGAAATTAATGTTTGTTTTATTTTTGTTCAGGTAGGATGTCTCCAAATAGGTAGATTCCTTATTCGAGAGCCTGCTGAAGCTCACTGGCTTAAGTAGGTCTTAATCATTTTGTTTTGTGTATCACCATAATTAATAGTTTTACCAACTGAGCCTATAGTCAGAAGTGATAATTGAAATATAAATCAATTAATGCCTACTGTAGGATGCTGTCTCCACAATCAGTAGTGAAAGCTGTGAGCCGTTCTCAATGCTGTCACCAAGGATGAAGGAAGTAGGCTAAGTCTTCACCTTCCCACCGACAGAGTTTGTGAGGAAGATGCAGCTGTTCTTTGTATCAGGCACTGAGAGAGTAAACCTCTGACTCTGTAGGCTGGGGTTCCCAAATGCAGGCTTGCTTGGGTGCTGTCAGCTCCAGGGCCATTGCTGTCTCTGCCAGCTGCTGAGCCTGCTGGCCGGTGAGCCGTGGGGCAGCACCCGGCTGTGGGGCAGCACCCCGTGTCCAGGCAGCTCCTCACCTCGGGCAGGTGCCTGCGTGGTGGTGCTGGCTGCAGCTCAGGTAAGCGCCTGTCACGAGGCTGCGAATCAGGCAACAAGGGTGTGGACGTACTTTCTGAGATAAGTATCAGGAAATGCTGCTACAGAATACCTGGTAGGAGTTTATAGTTTCTTGGAAATTCCCACCTTGTGTCACGTTCAGTCAGGAAAAAGTGTATCAGCCCTGCAGTGTTTATTACCTGTGTCCTTTGGTGCACTGATGGGTGTCAGTGAAGCTGAAGTGAAGCAAATCTCAGACTTTTCTAATTTTTTGCAATTGCTTTAATTGTTATGGCAGTTTTGGAAGCAGAACAACCTTTGTTCTGTGAATAGATTTCCGAATTTTGCCTTGCTTCAGGGAGGCTGATTTCTATAACAGTTATACCAATGGGTTTCTTGACACTCAGCTGAACAATGTGCTGAGGAGAGAAAATTGGAGACTCTGTGTTGCTTCTGAAGAAACATCTGCTGTGTTTGGTGTCTTGGAGAGTTTGGGCCTATAAGGAAATTTATCCCTTGCTCTTCCCCTTCTAAAGCTGCCTTCTTCAGTAAGGCTGGTGGCAGCTTTTGTCATCTTAGCTCTTCATGTTCCTTTCTGTCACTTTTGTTTTTGGTTGTTTGCTTGATTTGAGTAATACATTTGTGCACATAAAAGGCTTTACTGCTCTAGACCTATGCCTTAATACATTATTTTAAGCATGATAAATTATTCAGTTCTTGTAATGTCTGAACAGGATGAAATAGTGTGCTACTTCAGGCTACTTTACTAAACCTAGTTACTTGGATAATATTAACAAAAATGTATTTCAAACATAAATATTTTCAGGTTGTGTCATGAAATTGGCAATATATTTTCTGATTATACCATACTTCATTGCAGATTAGTTTAAGATTTACATATGCAAGAGTAAATCCGTCAAGATGTTTTTCTACTGCTTTGGTTTCTCTATACTTTACACTTATGATTCATCTATAGTTAAGAACAATTAGATATTTTTAACAAAATATCAGTATCGGGCAGTATGGACCAGTAACAGCAGAGAGTAGAGAACACTGTTAATTGAGGTAACAAAATCCATAATTTGTGGCCCAGTATTTCCCTAACAGTGGGAGATACTGAACTGAAAGAGAAAGCAACTTGAATTTATATCATAAGTTGCCACATCACTGTTTTCATAGGATGTAAATGACTTACCTTTGGCTTCAGGCTAAATAGGGAAGAGAAATGTGGGGAAAATAAATTCATACAGGTCATACCTCTAAGAAAAGTTTGCATGTTGTTCCAATCATGTCTAATTTACCTCTTCTATCTGAAAAAGAATATGTTATTAACATTAACAAAATCCAATTTTACCTTCACAGATAAATTTGAGCAGTTTTGGGCAATAAATCGAAAACTCATGGAGTATCCTCCAGAAGATAGTGGATTTCGATACATCCCATTTAGAATTTATCAGGTAGGAGACAATGAAATAAACCCACTTTTACCAAACTCTTCCACTGAGGTGTCGTATATCATAATCTGTTTTCAGAATTATATGTACCCTTTTCTAACATTATGGTAAAACTTACTGTATGTTTATCTCTCCTGGACCCTTAGGTTGTATGAATTAGCAAAGACAAAAAAGACTGTATTTGTTCTAGTAGGTAGTTACCATTCCTTATGTTGCAAGTATGTAATACTTGAGAAAGTGCTGAGGCTGGTATAGACTGTTTGTTGATTTGGGGGGGGGGGGGGGGGGGGGTTGGTTGGTTGTTCTTTTTAAAAAAAAGCTGATTTTGTCATTAAAAGTAACGCGAACAGTGAAGACTGCTTTAGCTGAAAAATGCTTTCTGAAAGGTCTAAGTCAATCATTTCAGAAGCAACAGTTTTCCCCTCAACCGCTGTGTAGGCTTCTTTTCTTGTTGGCATTATAAGATGAAAATAACGGCATGGGTCTTGCATCTAGTTCTTAGCTTTGTTTTCTAATTGTATACTTTACAATTCAAAACTAGCTTTGAATATTTTCTCTGTTTTCATACACCAGTGCTCTGTTTTTCTCAGCAGTTTATTTAGAGACATATTCCTTGGAATTCTTACTTTTTTTTGATGCCCCCTTACTTTTTATAGCATTAAGGTCATGGTGAGGTTTGGAATTAAGTATGGTTAAAAGATTATACAGAATTCACTTAGTAAATTAAGGAGTTCTGCTCTGTTTCATCTTTGAAAGATTTTCATGTATTTACATTTAATCTTGCACCTGTAACTACCAAAAAAAAAAAAGTCCTTTTCCTAGTATTGAATAGTCTGATTCTACTTCATAACAGGTTTTAATGACCGTACAAACATATACAATCTTGCAGCGGGACTGAAGTAACTTTTAATGTTAGATGTAAGACATTTACTGTCATAGTGAAACCTTAGATTGAGAACGGAAGTCAGTTATTTTGTCAGAGATCATAGCAGATGGCAAAGTTTGTATAAGTATCAAAAAGTATGTATCAGGAAAAGTAGTTCACTTACAGCATTTTGGTTGGTTGGTAACTAAGTTGTTTGTTCTCTGACAGTTTGTTTGGGTTTTTTAAGTCTTTTCATAGAAATCACATAAATGGGTTTGCGAAATAGAGGTTTTGCTGTCTGAATAAGGTACAGAACTTTAAACCAGGAGGGGAATGTTCTATGATATCACATGATTTCATGCTAGTAAAGTGTTGTGGTTTTTTTTTTTTTATTAAATCTAATTCAGTAATACCTATCCCTTTAGCCAGTAGTACTTATCTTGACTGTCATTATCTTTTCAATTGGAAACTCTTACTTGCTGTAGTTTAAACCCAAAACATCTAAGAATAGAAGATCAAACACAGATAAAGATGCTGAGACAGCCTTTGAGAAGGTTGGTATATATTATTTTCAGTAATGTTGCTCTTAATATTTCTAAATATTTTCAGTAATGTTCCTCTTTTTTTAAGAGTGGATGCAGGTGTTTCTAGCTTTTGGTTTGTTGGTTTGTGCACTGATTACTGCTTGTCATAAAAGTCCATGAATTTTCAGGAAGTATTAAGAAGGGTCAGATTATAATTTGATTCCAAGCAAGGAGTTAATTCCCGTAGTTTTAACATAATTTTACAGTACTTAGTGACAGACTTGCATGTGCTAAAGTAACTGATTCAAAAGTATTCTTAAGATGAATTTAACCCCCACCCTGATTGCATTTAATTTCCATTAGTGCTGGTAGAAGTCAGCTTTGCATTCTAATTGCTTGCTTACATATCCTGACATAAATACCTGAGAACCAATTTAGCCTGGGTTTGTATTATGGCGGATGTTTATTCACATCGTGGTTTTGTAGTTACTTAAGGATATACAGGTGGATGGCAGGAAATTACTAGGCATTGCCTTCAGTGAGAAGAGTTCTTCCTCTTAGTCTCCATACCTTCTGTTAGCCCAAAATTATTAGAAGGAAATTCTGTGACAGTAACTCCCTAGATTGTGTTTTGGCAGTATGAAGTGGATGAATTTGTTTTCCTTCAAATAGATGTACTAGATTATGATATCAACTAAGAAAACAAGTTTTAGCAGTGATTAAATGTGACTGGGAAAAGTTACTGCATGCATTTTTTCTGCAGCAAAGTGATTTGACATTCTTTTCACTGAAGGCCTGATGTTTTCAAAACTCAGTCTCTTTCAATTGTAAAGCTTGTCTATTTAAATACATTTCTAAAGAATAATATGAATCATACCTTGTGTGGTATCCAAATCTGATGGTGTGTGGGGGAGAAAGGGATGGCAAAAATACGAACGTCGTACTTGGGTAAGTCAGAACTAGACTAACCACAGGTAATTTTAAAAGCCTGTGTCCAGCACCTCTTCTTTTAAATGTAGCAGCTAAGATTGGACCAGAATCCTGGCATCTACTGTAGAAGATGAAGGAAAAGACTGAGTATCACTAAGGATCAACTCATTTGCAATTTTAAGTTAGCTGGGAGATCTTGGAGGTCTTATTACCAGCTGTTGTTGGCTGAACTGTGTCGTATGGGACTTGCACCAGATGACCCTTTGACATAGATGGAAACTTTTTCTACCAGAGACAGTTTAAAAATAGTGATTTTTGTGACACTTTTACTACACACATCCAGGAAAAAAAAAAAAAAAAAGTGCCTAACTTCATCACTTCAGAGGTATAAGCTGCTGTGTCTTCAGTTGACAGTTACACGACAACTTTTTTGCCTTTTTGTCTGATAGTATTGTTGAATAGAGTGCCTTTTCCATTTGTTCTTTAATAGCAAGCGAGAAAATAATAGTAATATTTTCAGTATATTATGCATGTAAGAGTGTTAATTTTCTTGTACAGTGCTGGAACTAGTTTGGCTTGAGGACTTTTTCCCCATGTTTATAACACCGGCTGGTTTTGCACTTTCTAATTGAACAAGCTATATGGCTGATAGATGGCAGGAAGTTTTCGTCAGTCTTTGGCTCCAGGCACTGTGACTGGGTGTATTAGTCAGGCACCAGAGAGGAGTTTCTACGTGCTGGTAGAGACTACCCTGATGAACTACTGTCTGCTGTCTTAAGCTGCAGGTGGGAGTGCTCTGAGTCTGGGTTGTTGCGCACTTAGTTTGCACTCATCTCCAAGTTTTGGTATTTTGCTTTCTCCCCATGTCATACTCACCTGCTTGCTCTCGGTTGCTCTCACCCTATGAAATTTTCCTCCTTTCTTCTGGAGTCTGCCCTATGAGTGTGCAGGATTTAAAGTTGTAAATAGCATTTCATTCTTGAGAAAAGTGAGTGAAAGAAAATGCATTAAAACTGGTCATAACAAGTTCTTCTAAGCCCTTTTAGAGTCACGCTTAGCTTAAGGCAGGCTTGGCTGTTCATAGAATCATAGAACGGTCTGGGTTGGAAGGGACCCCAAGGATCATAGAGTTCCAACCCCCCTGCCACAGGCAGGGACACCAACCTCCAGGCCTGGACCTACACAAGGTTGGCCAGGGCCCCGTCCAACCTGGCCTTGAACACCTCCAGCCATGGGGCATCCACCACCTCTCTGGGCAGCCTGTTCCAGCACCTCACCACTCTCTCTGTAAAAAACTTCCCCCTAATATCTAATTTAAACCAACCTTCCTTCAGCTTCAATCCATTCCCCCTGTTGTGTGTTTGCCAGTCCAAAAGGAGATGATATGGGATTGTTTGTTTGCTTCTTCCTTTATTTGGGTACTGAGACATGCCATGGTACTGGAATGAGCATTTCTTTGCCTCTGTTTTCTAAGGGGTTTGATTAGGTTGTTAATTTTATTGCCTAATTGCATAGTAGGCCTTAGCTTTGAACAGGTTTTTCTTATCATAAGTCCCTTAAGATGTTGCGATTAAATTGTACAGTCACAAATTGTTATGATGTTTATCTGCCTTAGTAGTGTGAGTGAAATTCTCTATACTTAATAATTCGTCAGTTAAATCCAACACTTTGCTCCTTCTGTTAAAGTTGCAGTACTGAGATGTCTAAATGGATTTAAATGTCTACCATGACCTGTTCTCTAAAAATAGCAAGGGTGGGGGGGGGGGGAGAAATTAAATATTCTAAGACATTATTAATATCTGGCTCAGTAAATGAATCAGAAGGCCAAGTATGGCCCTTTCCCAATCAATGGAAGACTATTGATATTTCCACTTTAATTGGCAGAGCTCAGATAATCAGTTGCAAAACCCATTACAAGTATGCAAATCAGCATTACAATTTGGCCCGTGTTATGACAACTACTCAAAAGCTGATCAAAACAGATTTGGAAAGATACTGGGTCCACCTGTAAAGTTTTCAAGTAATAAGGAATCCATCCTTTTATGCTGGTAGGTTATTAAAATCTTTTGCTTTGGGTGAAAAGCCTCCATTGCATTTCAAGGCTGAATTTGACTTCAGCTCCATTTTCTAGATTTTGTTCTGCCTTACACCCCTTTAAAGTCATCTGACTTTCTAATCTCCAAGTTCACTTACAGAGTGATTTCAGCAGCTTCAGTTTTCTTTGGTAAGCTGAATTGATTAAGCTCTTTAAGTCTCTTGTCATGAGGCTTGTTTACCAGGGCTAAAGTTGTTTGTTAGTCATCTTTTCAAACACTAGCTGATATTTTGATAGGGAGACATAGAGGCCAAAAGTAAAGCTTATTTCTGTAGGATTTTAGATCAAAAATACTTGAAGCACTGGTGGTAAAGTTAGCTGCTACTTGAAACTGCAAATCTGAAAATTTTTATGAGAGAAGTTGAAATGCAATGACTTGTCAAGCAAAAGAACTAGAAAATGTTAAGTGCTGTCGACCTGAAGAGGGCAACATAACACAGCAAGTTTCAGCGTCTTGTTGGCTAGTGCCAAATAGACTTGTGTCAAATACCGTATTTAACTTTTTTCTTATTCATTAAAAATTATGTTTTCATAAAGAATCTGCTGAAAATAGATAATTATGTATTTATTCATTTCTTTAAAACTTCCTTTTACAAAGCGGAAGTTTGAGTGAATAGGAAAACAAAGTGAAATAATGGTTGATTTGTGTAATAGAGCTGTGCTCAGTTGAATTTCTGTGCTGAAAAGAAAAAAATGGACTCTGATTCATCATCAGTTGAGTACATGGAATGACATATTCTAATAGCTGATGGTTCAGCACTGAAGCAGCACTACTACGCTTTCACCAGTTTTAAATTACTTGAAAACCAAAGCTCTATGAATAAGTTTTCAAGCTTTGATAGGCAAATATTTTTCCTAGTACCTCTTTATTGAAAAAAAACAAAAAACAAAAACCAAACCAAACAAAACCAAAACAAAATACCCTTCTATCAAGTATTGCATATGGGCATCATGATCCATAAGCTGCTATGAATACTCGTTTTCTGAACTTGATTGCTTAGTTGTGTGCTGAAAGTAGTAGCAATTTGACAAGTTGTCACCTTGAGTGGAAGGTCACTGTCACCACAGTTGAGGTTCCATAATTGCATGAGCTTTTGTAAATGCGAAGAGAAATGGGATAACTCAAAACAATGCTGTTTAAAGATGACTGGGGTTTTTTACATGTTTTGTATTAAGGAATGTCTATGCAGTTCTTTTAGAAAGGACTTAAGGAATCCATACGAAAGATCACCCTTGTGACTTTAAGAACCTCAGTACAGGATGGGGGCTGTCAACCAGAGTTTAAAAGAAAAAAATCTGAGATTATGAACTGTATTTGTTGTCAGCTATGTGGCTAAAGTTTACATAAGTACGCCCAAGCTTTCGGTAAAACTGTCAATCTGCCTAATTCAAAGCTATTGTAAAAGTTGCATAGTGCTCAGGGAAGGAGGCACAGAAGAGATGAGGCTGTAAAACCTCGATTTGTGTAGCTTCTCTGAGCTGTGGTTGAACTGTTACCACGTTGGAGAGTTTTAAGCTAGTTTAGGCTTGTCAATAGGAGCTATGGTATTCCTGGGGTGAATGTAGATGTAGCTTGTATACAAAGAATAAAGTAGTTTTCCTCATATGAAAAAGTTTGTTGAGGTTCTGAATTACGTTATAACTAGTTTAAAACAATTTAGGGATATACTGGATTCTGCAAATTGGGAAAACTGGGCGGTATTTCTTTCTAAATCCTTTTTTATCTTATCAGGTACTCTTAGATCCTAGAAAAGTCTAGGTGTATTGAAAACCAGAAGCATCTCAGTAGTTAAAAAATTAACTTTATGTAAATGGTTATATAGATTTGGTTTTTTCTTAGCAAAAGATAAGTCAAATTACATTTTCAGTTACATGAAATAACTCTTTGGATGAAAAAAAAAATAAATATTGTCTATTCCTAATTTGAAAATGCCTTAATCTTACCAAATGTCTTACGCACTCCCAAATCACAAATTGCTGGGTTACTTTTTTAACAAATTATTTTTGTATGAAACTAATTTGTCATCTCTTCTCTGAATTGGCTCATGATAATGAACTTGGATATAAATAAGTTTATGTAAATATTCATGCTACAGATTTGAATTTAAACCACGAGGTTTGAATTCTTACGGCTTTATTTCCCTAAACTGCTTTATTAAGGTAGTACTCTTGTATATTTATATATTGTGCTATATTTGTTATGAAAGTTAATATAGTATGCAATTAAAAAAAAAATTACACTTTTCACCTCAAACTGAAGAGTTAATTCTTAAGAGTATGCATGTGTTGAGGCTGGGATGAAGACAATAAATGAAGTAGTAATTCAGTTGAATTAGTTCTGTATAGCGTTACTGTTAGATCTTGTAATTTAAATGCAGTGCTTTTTAGTATGTTTCTGCCTTTCTTTTGATCATTAAAGTTGATCATTTTACTTCTGTTTCATTCAGTTTACTCAATGAAAACTGATTTGCCACTTTGACTACATATTTCTTTATGTGCTCAGGTTCTTTTTTTGTAGTAAGAGGGATTTTTTGCGACTTGAAACTTGCAATCCAGAACCGTTTTCCTCTGAGACTGGCTTTCATACTCTGATGTAATAGCAGAAAAAACCAAACCAAACAAACAAAACCCCCCAAAAGCTACAAACAAACAAAAAACCCACCCCACAGTTGATTAACTGCTTTTCATTCAGAAAAAAGGGGAGAAGCAGATACGGATTTTTTTCTTCAGAATGTCATCTTCAAGGGTTATTTCTGTGACTGTGCAGCATATGCAGTGCCTATTGCTTAAGAATTAAACTAGGACAAAGCCTAGCCTGTGATGATGATGCAAAAAGTTAATTCTGCTACGTGAAAGTCACAGCAGTACCTGTTTTGATTTGTCAGTGTCAGTATGCCATTTTTCCCCCCCTTATTTTTAATAAAATAGGGAAATAATGCAGGTTAACTTTTACACAAAATTGAGGATTAGAAAATATAAAAAGTGTTCTGGTTTGTGGTGAGTATCAAGACTTCTGTTTGCACTTTCCAGAAGACTGAAAGCAAATTGTACACAGGTAAGTGTGGAAGGGAACAAACATACGAGGAAGTGGGATATGACACCAAACCCTAGGAACACATTATGAATTAACAAACATAAATTTCTGAAATTTTGCTATCCTTGACTATAGGAGTTTCTTCTAGTTAATCATTATTGTAGAAAACTAAGAATTATTGGCTTTAATGCTTTTAAGTAGATTGAAAGTGTTGTATGAAGTATTGTACTATATAGTGCTCTTAAGCAAACAAGGTAATGTTTGCTTTTGTGGATGTAAATCTATTTTTGAAGTTGTTTGCTTTTAGGTAGTCAGTAGTCCATGCCTTACTTCTGTGTGAGACTTAGGTCTGCCTATGTGCATAAGATACTGAAGCTGTGAAAAGCACTATTGATTTGTCGTCACTGACTCTTCAGGTACCTTTATTTTACAAATTGCAAATGCAAATCTTTTTCTGGGAAGGAAATTTAAAACTTCAAGGCCATGCTTATATTATAGATGTCTTTGTCTTCCCAGTGCTCAACAAAACTGTCTCTTGGAACTGTTTCTTCTATTTAGTCTCCATTATTTCTGGCCTTGTGACCATTGCCTGCTGGCTGTTCTGTATGTTATCACTCCTCTGCTTCTAGGATCTGTACAATTCACTTGAGGTTAAATAATGCAAATTTAGTTGTTCAGAGAATATAGAGCTACTTTCCCTGCACAAGTAAATTTCACAGATCATTTAAAAGACCAGGCTAGAGCCAGAATGTGGTTCAGCCATGCTTGTTAAGTATTTTGACATGAAAGTGGTTGTGAATGGTACTTCTGGAACTTTTGGTATGGAACTGATAATGAAACTTCTGGCAACTTATATTCTTGCTAAAAATGACCCACAAGGTATAACAGAACATTTGCTTTGGATAATGTTTTAGGACAAGCTGGAACAAACATCTGATTTTTGGTATGTTCTGTCTCTTGATTTCAGTGCCCAGAACATTATTTCTTAGACCCTTCTTGTGTAAAGCAGCTGGATCATCACCACCTTTCAAATCTTTGTTCCCTTTTTCTTGCAGCAGAGACACTGGGTAGCTTTCAGTGTTACAAACATACTATTTCCTTGTCACAAACGTTATAACACAGATGACACCCAGTAAAATGCCTATTTAGTAAAGCAGGTTGAGTTTTTAGATTGTTGAGAAGCAAAATTGCTGCCTCTAGGTAGGGTATCTGCACTGTATTTTGGATTACAGCCTGTACCCCTTTAGTTCTAGAGGTTTGTAGCCCTTTCTGGCAAAGGTCACTTAGTTGGATGTATATGCTATATATGTGCAGATGAAGAGTTTTTCAGGGTTTTTCTTCTACTTAGTTACTGGTAGGCTTCTTAAGAGATCTTGATTTCTCTCTCCATTCTCTTTTGTGAGAGATCTTTTTCCTCTATGGGAATCCGTTGAATGAATGAATCTGTTCTTAGTGTCTTTATGTTACTATGTTTTATTATTAAAGCTCTGAGCAATTCTTTAAACCAAAAGGGCTAGACTATACAAGCTTTTATAGCTGATTCTTCTTATATCACTACTTACAAGAATAATACTGTGTTTTGGGCAATCCTAAATACTTAGGGTTTTCCCAGGTCAGTATTCAAGGTGCTGTGTTGCCAGGGTCTTGTCCATAACTGCATGTATCCCAGACTGAAGCTTTGCTGCATATTTTTGGTGTATTGTGGGCTTTGTCTTTTGATATTGATTGGGGAGAGTCCTTTGGGAGTATTTTTCATCTGTTCCGCAAAAAATCCCAAAGCACTGGCTACTTCAGCACAGCTTTGTTAACTGAACATGTGGTTAACAATCTTGTCTGAATTGATTGGAATACAAGCAAGTATTGATTAGGGCCAGGTCTCTTTCAGCTCTAGCAATATTAGTGGCCGTGTTGCAGACTGAGGGAGCTTCTTCACACATTTATTAATTTTTGTCACATTATGGAAACCCAGATGTGACTTTGGTGGTCCTCCAGACTTCATTTAACAAGGACTTTAGGACTATTCTCCAAGGAATACTGCTTCGAGTCACTCACAGCATAATGAGCATTTAAGGGTGTTCTTTAACACACCTTAAAGAACAGATGTACATTCTCAACCCATCATCCGTCCCACTGTTTTCTCACAGAAACCTCAAAGAAATATTGAATTCTTGGTTAAGAACTGAAGAAAGAGTAAATTCAGTCCTTCCATAGATGATTTGGCAGCTTGCAGAAGAAAGATTCTTTTCATAAAACACATTTAAAAGAAGAGTTACTATTAAATAATCTGTATTTCTCAGTAGCAAAGGAATTTATCAACCAGTTGTACACTTGTTCAGAAACAACAGTATGAAAATACCTTACTGTTAAAGGGATGTGGTTATGCCATGGCCTTTTTTTACTTAACAGGTCTGCAGCCGCTCTTACAGAGAATAGGCTGGAGTGAACTCAGTGGAACTGAGGTTCTACAATTAAGAACTTTCTGTAAAACAGACCGATCCACTTCAGAAGAGAGTACAATTTCTGAACGTATCATAAGGGTCTCAGTGTCTACACTCATAAATGTGAAGGTTCTTCTAGATAACTAGTTCAACAGTGGGACCTGCTGCAAGGAAAGCTAAATGATATCCTGGGCTGCTTCAGGAGCAGGTTGAGGGAGGTGATCCTTCTGCTCTACTCAGCGCACTGGTAAGGCCATGCCTGGAGGACTGTGTCCAGTTCTGAGCTCCCCAGTACAGGGGAGACGAGCTACTGGAGAGAGTCCAGCAAAGGGCCAATAGGATGATTAAGGGACTGGTGCATCTAATATGAGGGAAGAAAGCTGAAAGAGCTGAGACTGTGCAGCCTAGAGAAGAAAAGGCTCAGGGGGTAATCTCGTCAATGAGTATAAATATCTGAAGGGAGGGTACATAGAGTAAGGAGCCAGCCACTTTTCAGTGGTGCTCAGTGGCAGGACCAGAAGCAGTGGGCACAAACTGAAGCATATGAGGCTCCATCAGAACAACAGGGAATAGTTTTCTACTGTGAGGGTCAAGGAGCACTGGTGCAGGTTGGCTAGAGAGGTTGTGGAGTCCCCATCCTCATCCCCATGCTCAGCAATAGTCAAAAGTTGCTTGGCCATGGATATCTGTCTATAGGTGGCCCTGCTTGAGCATGGGATTTGGACTGGATGACCTCCAAATGTTCCTTCCAGCCTCAACCATTCTGGGATTCTGTGATTCAGAGTAAACCTGCTAGCCATTTGGAAAACACAAAAGATGTTCTGTCAAGCCACAGAAGCTTAAGTTGTTCCTTAGGAACCATTGTTCTTATGAATTCTGTGACAGGCTTGTACTTGATGGTACAAAGCTAAAATCTAGAATTTCTAGAAGGATCTGAGAGAGGCTTGTGCCTTTTTTCTCAATTATGCTCTTATATGATATGTTGTGAACATGTTTGACGTGGATGTAAAATCAGTGTGGTCAGCATGACGCATTTTTAGAAACAGTTATAAAAACAGAAACAATGTTTTCTACTCTGAAGTGTTACAATTAAGCCAACCCATTAGGTTTTGAATCCTTTGGGTTTGGTAAAGGACATGTTCTAAAGAGGCATGTCCTTTTCAGATTAGTAGAACATGTGATAGGACTTTCAGTTGGTTTATATGGTTGTAATAATTGATATTACATACAATTTTTCTAAAACATTAAGGAGCATGTTGCCAATTTAAATAATACTGAAAAGGCTATTTTAAATGGTTCTTTAGTCTTTTTAAAGATGAGCAAGTAATCGCCCTCAACAATGTGTGTAGGAGAAATGGAAGGAAGGAAACAGAATGTGGAAAAAGGGACTGGCCACTTGGGAGGAATACAGGAACGCTGACAAGGGTATGCAAGGATGCAATGAGGAAGGCTAAGGTCCACCTGGAATTAAATCTGGCAAGGGGCAATAAGAAGGGCATCTTCAAATACATCACTAGCAAACGGAAGGCTAGGGAAAACGTGGGCCCTCTGCTGAATGAGGTGGGTGCCTTGGTGATGAAGGATACGGAAAAGGCAGAGTTACTGCATGCATTCTTTGCTTCAGCCATAACTACCAAGGCTGGATCTCAGGAATCCCAGACCCTGGAAGTAAGAGACAAAGTCTGGAAAAAGGATGGCCTTCCTTTGGTTGAGTAGCATCGGATGAGAGATCATTAAGGGAAAGTGAACACCCACAAATCTTTGGGCCCTGATGGGAGGCACCGAGAAGTGCTGAGTGAGCTGGCAGATGTCATTGTGCAGCCACTTGGAGCCTCATCTTCGAAAGGTCATGGAGAACAGAAGTGCCTGAGGACTGGAAGAAAGCCAGTGTCACTCTAAGAAGGGCAAGAAGGAGGACCTGGGAAACCACAGGCCAGTCAGCCTCACCTCCATCCCTGGAATGGTGATGGAACAGCTGATTCTGGAGGTCATTTCTAAGCATGTGGAGGAAAAGAAGGTGATCAGGAGTAGTTGACATGGATTCACCAAGAGGAAATCATGCTTGACCAATTTGGCAGCTTTCTGTAATGGCACGACTGACTGGATAGATGAGGGGAGAGCAGTGGATGTCATCTACCTTGACAGGCTTTTGACACTGTCTCCCATAACATCCTTCCAAGTAAGCTCAGGAAGTGTGGGTTAGAAAAGTGGACAGTGAGGTGGATTTGGAACTGATTAAATGGCAGAGCTCAGAGGGTTGGGATCAGTGGCGCAGGGTCAAGTTGGAGGCCTGTAGCTACTGGCGCTCCCCAGGGGTCAGTACTGGGTCCACTCTTCAACTTATTCAACAGTGACCTGGATGAAGGGACAGGGTGTACCCTTGGCAAGTTTGCTATTCAACAGTGACCTGGATGAAGGGACAGGGTTTACCCTTGGCAAGTTTGCCGATGTTACAAAACTGGGAGGAGTGGTTGATACCGTAGAAGGCTGTGTTGCCATTCAGCAAGACCTGAACAGGCTGCAGTGTTGGGCAGAGAGGAATCTTATGGGGTTCAACACGGGCAAGTGCAAGGTCCTGCACCTGGGGAGGAATAACTCCATGTACCAGTACAGATCAGGGACGTGGGGGAAAGCGGGGAAAGGACATGGGAGTTCTGGTAGAGGACAAGCTAGCCATGACCCAGCAATGTGCCCTTGCAGCTAGGAAGGCCAACAGCATCCTGGGATGCATTAAGAAGAGTGTGGCCAGCAGGTCAAGGCAGGTTATCATCCCTCTCCACTCTGCCCTAGCAAGGCCCCATTGGAGTCCTGTGACAAATTCCGGGCTCCCCATTTCAAGAAAGATGAGGAACTGCTGGAGAGAGCCCAGTGGAGGCTACAAAGATGATGAGGGGATGGGAACATCTCTCCCGTGGGGAAAGGCTGAGGGAGCTGAGGCTGTTTAGCCTGGGGAAGAGAAGACTGAGAGGGGATCTCATCAATGCTTATAAATATCTCAAGGGCAGTGTCAAGAGGATGGGGACAGACTCTTTCTGTGGTGCCCAATGACAGGATAAAGGGCAACAGACACAAGCTGGAACACAGGAAGCTCCATATAAACATAAGAAAAAGCTTCTTTCCGGTGAGGGTGACAGAGCATGGGCACAGGCTGCCCAGAGAGGCTGTGGGGTCGCCTCTGGAGATATTCAAAACCTGCCTGGACACGTTCCTGTGCAACCTGCCCTCGGTGGCCCTGCTTTAATACAGGGGTTGGACTAGTTGTCCCAACCCCTACCACTCTGCGATCCTGTGAGAATTAACTGAAATTATATTTCTCTGTAGGTTTGTAATAAAACTAAATTGTTATTAATCATGTAGGAAGTTAGGATAGAACTGCAGTTGCTTTGTACAGTGTGTTCTATTCAGTGAAAGGCTTCAAGGAAGACATGAGTTGTTGCTCACGTGTGATTAGGAGAATAGTTCTTAACCATTCATGACCAAAAATTGTTCAATATTACTGTGTAGGCGTAACTGTAATAAGCCCTACTGCATAAAATTTTAACCTTATTCCAGATGTGTTTATAGTTCTAGTTGTGTCTTTGACTACAGTCTCAGCTAAGATATTAGTTAATTCTGGCATTAAGTACTACTTGTAACAGTTCTTGTCATAACATTTGCCTCATAATGGACCATAACAAGTTAAAGCTTCCACCAATGGCACACATCACAGAATTGTTTTTGCTTTTAAAATAGTGATCATTAATGTTCAAAAACTAAGGGATTTCCAGCTTGTATGACACTGTTAAGAGTGCTTTCAAGAATAACAAAATTTTCACTTTACTTGGTATGTAGACAGGTTATAATTCTGACCACAAGTTTATATTTTCTTGATCATGTAAAGTATGCAAAGGTAAGAAAATCAGTTTGCTTCTATAGGAGAAAAATGATCCATCATAAAGTATGCAAAGGTAAGAAAATCAGTTTGCAGTAATTTGGATACACGCTTCTATAGGAGAAAAATGATCCATCGAGTAAGTTTGTATGTCCTTCCTGTTATGTGATATTCTTTTAACCATTTATGTTTTCATATCTTATCCTATCATGTTATTTCAGATCTAAGGAGTAAGAAGTTCTAAAGATCATAGAATCATAGATTGTTTAGGGTTGGAAGGGACCCCTAGAGGTTGTCTAGTCCAACCCCCCCCCGATGTATCCAAATAAATGTAGATGTATCCAAATAAACATTTGTCATGACCATATTAAAGCATATGTACAGGTATCTTTAGAGACATCTTAAGCATCAATCTAGTGATGTACTTCTGCACAGCTGATCTGTGTGACTGCTGTTAGTGTGAATTAAATTTATGAAGTGTAGCTAGTTTGTTTCACTTCTTATTTTGTGGCATGCCTCTTAAAAACATTATGGTGTATATATTCCTGTTCATCGCCATAAAGACTTTTAATTTCATGAGGAAACCGAAGCTTCCTTCTCATCACATAACTGCAGGAATCCTAATACAAACTCAGGAAAAAGTGAAAGGATGGCTTTTTTTTTTTTTTTCCCTATAGGCTCTAATCAGGTATCGTAATTTTTACAGCCACTGAAAATATGTAATTTGTTAAAGCAATTTAAAATCTATTATGGGAAAAACAAGTCATTTGATTTATTCTGTGTTGACTTTACAGCTAGTCTTGCAACCCCCATCACATCCTGTCAGTGAGTCAATTTTTCTGGTAATTTTAGATAGGTGTGTTGAGTATGTCTATAGTCCTTTTTTGTCGTACAGTTTTTAGTTATATATTGGACATATAAAACCATTACTTAGTTCTTTTATTAAAAAAAAAAAAAAAACCACAACATTCTTTTTTGTACTGTGATGTACCTTATGCTCTGAACAGTGATGTGACATTGCAGGTAAGCAGTTCAAAATTCTCAATGCTACAAAAGCAGTGTCAGCCTTATTCAAGGGACACAAAATCGTAACTAGAGCATCCATTAGACAGAGTTTGCAGACTAATTAAAGAAATACTAGAAATAACCTCTTAATTTTCTTGGACTATTGTTCCAGTCCTAACAACTTGAGAGAGTAAGTGAAATAGAAAAATTGTCAAAGATGTACAATTAAGCAATGGGGTGTCTGTGAGAAGCCCTCTATAGCTTGAAAGATTTGAAGGAGGGAAGATGAACACTGATTAGAAGATAAAGACGAATCATGTGGTCGTGTGTTATACCTCTCACAATAGAAGCTCAAAAAATACTGATGAAATTTGAAAGGTGATAAATTTCAAATGGATAAAATGAGATTGTTTCCTTTTTGTGTGTGTTTATGTGTGTACTTTAGCTTGTTGAGCTGAAAATCAGGGGTCAACTTGCTGCCTTATGATGAAGCTGACAGGTTTTCAGTAGGTAATTGAGGAAGAGCAAGCCCTTTGAAGTTACTTTCAGTGTATTTCTTACCGAGTTTAACTTTAGCTGGTTGTCTTTCCTGTAGTCCTTGACTGGCTTATGGTGGGATTTAGGGAGGGTTGCTTGAAATGTAGAGGAAGAGAATTCTAACTTTCATTTAGTTTGTTTTACCAGGGCTTTGTGGATGCCTCTTACAACCTACTGCTTTAATGTTTCAAAGGAAGGCTAGCCAAAGGAAATGGAGGAGAGCAGTTAATGAATTTTAGCTGAGTTTGTGTAAAGGTATAAAAATATAGGTTAAACCTGAGTAATCAGTTTGTCAGGTCTACTGTTGAGAGAGTTTCTTTAGTCCAAACCACAGTAATATGCTTTAAGCAAATGGACGTTCGTTTTAGCAAAGAAATTGGCAAGGATAATTTATGTGTACTGGCAACAATGTAACCAGTGCTTCTAAGGAAATTATTTAAAATAAGGGGAACGTGTTCTTAAAAAAAAAAAAAAAAATACAAATAAAAAGCGGTATTTTAGTGTGTTTCATTTTGATCCTGGCTGAGCATCAAGTTTCCTGAAGGTAACCTCTCATTTTGTCATTGGAAAGTTCCACACATCACAAAATGCTGTTTTCTAGAGTGGCAGAGACAACCTTGCACTGCAGCTGTAAATAAGGCTTTGTGTAGAAATAAGTTGGGTTTACTTTTTTTTCTTTCTTTGTTAAGTGGGACAAACTTGGTCAAATTCCTTGTTTCATTGCTGTAGTGTAATCAATATCAGCATTTGAATTTCCTCCCTTTTGTATGTTGATTGTCATCAAAAAGCAGCGATTCGCAAACAGATCCTTAAGAGCATTAGTTGAGAGTGGTGCAGTCTTGAGCGCTGGAGCAATTATGAAATAGGTGCCTTGCATCCTTCTCACAAACTAAGCCAAGAAGAAAGGTATAAACTTGAGCCCATGTTTCTCTGAAAGTCTCTGTTGGTTTTCACACTGGAATTGTTGCATTGTAAACCCATGGGCATAAAAAGTTTTCTTGAAACTTCTTGCTTTCTGACAGCCTAAAAGCTCATACGGAATCTTTGGCAGGATCGGAGATAAAAGTCAGTTAAAATGGTTTAACAACAGAACTACAAATTCTGACCACTTTTTCCCTGGTCTGTGGATTGTTAGCGTTGAATTTGACGTGTTGAAGTAAAATAACCATTTAAGGAAATAGAGGAGGGTAATTAATGCTTTTTAATGCAGAAATTATCGTCTTCTAGAAAAATAGAAAACTAAGTAAATAAGCTGCTCAGAATACTCATACTACTTTATTAAATCTTAAGAAGTTAACTTTGCTGTTACCACAAAACCTATAAACGGAATTTTATAACTACAGCTTTGAGCAAGTCTGTGATGAATAATACAATGATTTTAAGGACAGTGATCAAAGTTCCTTGCAGCACAGGAAAAATACCGGACTAATTAGAAAAAGTGATCCAGGGATATTTTAGAGGCATTTATTAAAATAGCATTCTCACATTAAGATTTTTTTTAGTTGGTCAATATATTGACATTGTATTTTCTCTCTTGTGTGCAATACCAATTGTCTGAGCACACTGAATGTAATGCTTGTATTTCGTGTTTGGCTTTATCACATTCATACTTGGTAAAACGCAGTGTTAAACTGTGTATAATCTAACAAAGACATACAGTGACTAAAATGATTTTTCCTCTTTTGGAAATCTTTCTGATAATAATTTCAGGGTCCGTAGGAAATTCCCCTGTATTTTAGCATTCCATTCATATCAATTTTCATTTAAATGATCTTGCATTTTGATTCTAGCAGGTAACTTGCTTTTAATTGCTTTAATAGATGCATTTTGGGGTGTAAGATTTCTGTATCTTATGTAGAGATTTTTAAAAGGCAAAGTCAGAAAGTGTTGTCTTTAGATCCTAGTAAGTCATATTTCTGAGTCTTGTTTGCTATCAGACAAGATGTGAAATGGAAAGAAACGTACTACTTTTTTTTTTTTTTTTCCCCAAACATCTGATGAAGATGTAAGAATCAAACAGTTTTTTGCTTTAAATATGTCTTGTACTAGAGCGGAATATGTTTTTCTTTGTTTCTCAAACTGCTCTTTGCATAGTGGCAGCTTGTTAAGAAAAGACTTCATTTGTGTTGAAATGAATAAAAGACCTTTTATTGATTTTTTTTTTTTGAGAAGTGGACAAAGTTTATCTGTAACAAACATGGATTATCATACATATTAAAAAAAAAAAATCTGTAGGTTTGCGGCGAACTTACTGGCATGTAATGTTTATGCATAGGTATACTATACTACAGTTCAGTAGTGAAAATGAAGTTACCTTGATGTTGTGGTTTGGCATTTGAATAATGGATTTCAAGTTATGCTATAACTTGAATCTCTAGCCTTAGAGTGTATAAGTGTATTATTTCTTAGCACACTGTGAAAATACTGTTTCAAGGTTATCCTGATTGAAGCACAACATGATTGTTTATAAAACAATCAATGAAGAAGTAAGAGTATAATAATTTTTTGAAATATTTTTTGAAGTAAAATACTGAGACTTGAGCTGACACACAAATCTTTCAGAATTGATTTGGAAGCATTAACTGGGAAACAGCAGCTTTTATGAATAGGGAAATATTTTAAGATTAAAAACACAAGTTGAAAATAATACTGGACTATAAGAGAACAAATCAATTTAATAAGTAATGCAGTGTCTCCTGTGTTTTTAATTTGAGATTACAAATGAAAGTGAAAGGGAGAATCTGAAGCTTAACAGCACAAGTTTGTGCCTAGAGTAGTATTTCCTTAACTACGTGCTTGTTTAGCTCTTTTTGTAAGCTTTTATTAATTGAATTATGAAATAGGAATCACTTACAAGTATTGGCTAAGCAGTATTCATATTTTTAGCTACATGATCACCTTTACTCTGTGGAGATAATTAGGATGTGAGTATCACACTAGATTCTTATGTCATCCTAGAATAGCTGAAGATGCCTTAACAGGTAGAACATAAATTAATACTTCAAAATACTAAATAGGTTGTATGAACAAGAAATATGCAGGAAAGTGCAGAAAAGGACTACTATAGATATTGGCTAGTTATTCATATATATATATTTTGCAGAATTTCATTTAACTTATAAAAGTGATTTAATCTATTTGAGTCACACTGGCCATTGCAAAAGCAAGTTGTTGGTTTTCAGTTGCGCTTTTAAGAGTGAGCATGATTGGAGATAGGAAGCTTAGAATGGTAGCACTGAACGATGGTGGAAGAATTAGTGATCTACATACACAGTTATGCTTATAAGGCATTTTATTATCTGCCGTGATCACCAGTTTATGCAGCCTGCAGACATGCCAGTACTGCAGAATAATGAATGTGAGTTGGACTAAATCTGCTCTCAAATTACTGTATAGTCACCTGTTTTCTAGATGATAATAGTCAATGTTTACTCTGTCACTTCCATTTAAATTTTCAGTCCAATAACCTGCCCAGCTAGTTTCCCGTGAGTGCAGCTTTTTTTTTCCTTCTTCTTCTTAAATGGGGCACAAAACAAACCAGTAACATTCCTTGTGCCTTTTCACACAGTGAAGTACTCAGCGATTCTGGCCTAATATTAAGCAAAAAGAAGCCAAAGACACACACCCAGTAATATGAGCAGAAAAACTGCATTTCAGCACCAGTGAAAGAGCAGTATTTCAGATGGGGCTTTGCAGTATCTTGCTTTGAGACAGACATGGTATTGTGATGGTTCGGTGACTACAGCAATTTGTCATCTTTTCAATTAGTCGCTTTTTCATTGTGCATTGAGATTGTTAATTGAAAACATTTCTACAAAGCAGAAGACATCTTAAAAATATATGGAAAATGGACTTTTGAGTAACTAATTAAATTTATATAATTTTATTTTCAGAGTAGTTAATTTTCCTGTACTTTCCTTTTTACATAAAATAACTTAAATCATTATGCAAACTCTTATTATTACTTTTAAAGCTTATTGGTTGAGTTTAAATCAGTTTAAACAAAATGATAAATTTAAATTATGAGAGGGGTTTTTTTTAGTGTAAAGTGGTTCATTACAAAACAACACGGACTATGAACTTGACAATTTACTGAAAATATGATGGACTATGTAGGGAAGTCTCAAGTTTTATGGTTTTAGGCTGCCAGCTTATGCACATGTGGGAATGGTAAGGAGTTCTTTTTTTACTTTGTGGGTTCAATATGTATGGTAACTTTTATTCATTTGAATATTGTTAAAGTAGCAGCAGAGTGTTTAGGCAAAAAATCCAAATCCCTTCTTCTAGATGGAAGTACTGGTAACTCTCTGATTTTTCCAGATTTTTCCCCAGCAGTTCATGAGTTACGTTTTTCATTTTAAGATGAATCCTGTATAAAATATCTGACTAATTAAATTGTGGATTTCATGCAGTGTTTGATGTTCTTTTGATTCTGAAAAGGACCAGGCAAGCTGGCTACCCTTTTTTTTTTTTTTTTTTTTTTTTTTTTATGTAACTGTGTTGCTTGTCTCCAATCCTGTAAGGCTTTATGCTGCCTTAAAGGACCTCTTAAAACTTTCCCTCACCTGTAACTCTTCTGAATGCCAGTGTACCTGAATAGGAAATTTTAATCTATTTTTTCCTCACTGTAGTGTAATTTTGTTTTCACTGTCACTTTCCTATCACTGTTATTGTTTAAACTTTCTTTAAAGAGAGTAAAGTCTTCATTTGTTCTGCAAAGCACAAGATTTGTGGTGCTCTGTAGTAGTATAGAAGGAGACATTTCAATTGCAATAAATAAGTCCAGCTTTCTAGAAAATATGTTAACTTAGAGTTGAATATTTGCTTTCATAAAAGTTAGATTTGATACTAAATTGTGGATGTGATTAGTGTAAATTTTGGGCCAGGTGATTGTCTTCATATGCTCATATACCTGAAGGCATTTCCTTTCTAGATTTGTCATCAGCAATTACCGATTGACTCACCTGCTGGATCCTGCAAGTGCATCCAGCGTCTTTTGAACAGCTCACAGCTATATTGGAGCTATAAAATAAATTTTTAAAAGCGCTATATTCTGTCGGAGCTATAATGATCTCAGTAGGAAAACCTGACAGGTACTGTACAAATACATGCTTTAGGGCTGATGTAGATTATTTAAAATCATTGTCATTTAACACTTAATGCAGTGATGGCTTTGTGGGTTAGATTACAGATAGTACTGTTTTGCATGATTGGTTAAGCAAATATTGTACAGAACACAACATTACTTAAGTACCTCCTCAGGTTGGCTATTTCTTCATGTGGTAGTGTAGTAAATACTAGAGAGGAAGCTGTAGTCAAGTTGGGCTTATATTACTAGCTACCACACTTCAAAAGGGGCGACAGTAAGATTTTTCTAAAATTATTTGTGCTGCTATATGATTAAGATACTTGGAAAAGTTATCCTATAAACATTCTAGGTTGTAGGATGGGACTTTTCTTTTGACTCTTTTAATGCATAAAGCATCTGCTGCATGGGAGGGGAGAAATACAAGTGTGTTGGGCAATATTCTGCCCGTAGAATTATATTTGTGAACCACAATCTTTGTATAAACAACATGCAGTTACTTTTATCATTTTAACATTGATGGAGACCAGTGATTTTTATTTACATTACCACATCTGTATTGCTCAACACTTAAAAAATGGAATTAATTTTCTATAATGTTTCGTGATAGCAGCTGAGGATATTGCTTTGCAGAAGTCAGCAAATGTGTGGGAGACTTTAGAAAATAAATCTTTGGCTTTTCTCTCTTGCTTTAATATGGCATTAAGTTGTGATAAGTAAGGAAAAAAGATTGTAATTTATTAATAAATAATGATAAACTGCAATATGCACTTGGGAAATTCTTATCTTAAAAGTCTACTGATGATAACCACCTTTGCCTGCATCCTTCTTCTGGGGTTTATTTCCACTTCTGCTAGTCCAGATGGTAAGTACTTGGGAGCTGTGGTTAGCCTTCTGTGAATAATTGATTGTTTTTTTAAAATGAACTCAAAATGATAGAAAATTGTTTTGGCTATAACAAATGTTTTAGGGGTTTCATGTTGCTTTTTTTTTTTTTTTTTTTTTTTACTGTTTTGGAGGTACACTGCCCAAGCGTGGATCTGTCTGAGGTGGATCCTGCTGGCTGTGTGCCTCCCATCATTTTTCAGATGTTCAGACATTTCATTAGGGCTGTTCGTATCCACATTTGGCTGCCCCGAGGACACAGAGAATCGACTACAGCAGCTAGTCAGCTCCTTCTGATCAGTCTTCATAAGAAAAACTGGAAAAACTGTTTTTCCATTTTTGGAGGCTATTGGCAAGAAGTAACAAGCAGCTGTGTGTCAGCAGTTCTCCATTGCACTGCCCTGGAATTACTTGGAGATAGCGTAGCGCTCTTAGGAGAAGACTCCTTGCCCTGCTGTTTCAGTGAGGTGAATGGCAGTGAAGTTGTCACAGGTACTTCGGTGCTTGTGGCTTTTCCCGTATGTAGGTGATAGAGAGACCACATTGCAACTTCCTTTCAAAATTAATTTTTAACATTCAAATTTTTTACTGTACTTGCTGTTTATTTTTTTCCAAATACCTCCACCAGGAGATAAAATACTTTTTGATGTTGAGTTTGTGTTGTTTTGTTTCTATTTTTTAATTACCGTAGGAGGACAGGAACCACTCTCTGCGTGGTGGAAACTAAATTTGGAAGGGACAGTGTCTTGCATTGCTTTTTCCAATCAAAATAGTGTGTGATGAAAGTCAAATTTACTGGAGCCCAGTCACCTGGAATGCAGGCCACATCAGCTGCTTTCTTGAGTTAGCTGCTAGCAGAAATTTGTTAGTGAGAATTTAAAGCTTGATTAAATTTTTTGAGTCGGTTGAATATGAGGTTTTTAACTCCTGTTTTCTGGCTCAGGTGTCCGGTTTGGGAGGAGAGGTCAGGTGGTAAGGAAAAAGAACTTCTCCTGTCCTTCCAATATCAGATGCTTGCTGACCCTGTGGTCACTTATACAGATACTCAAAGAAGCAGGTTACCTTAACATAACTGCAGTTCTTAAATAAGTGCATCTGTAGATCCCATAAGCTACTTTGCTTCTTCTGCAGCGTTGGGAGTTTTATTGCATATGTTGTGGACAGTGACAGGCAGGAATTCCTACCAGTCAATTCTTTTAAATTAAAAACCACTTATATCCATGACACTGTTTATAAATTATCTTCACAGTTTTCTGGAGCGTCAACTTACTTTTGATCATTAATAAAAAAGAAAAACCTTCCCTGCATTTCATGATATGAATGGAAAGGCTGGGGGGGGTGGAATGCCAGACTGCTGCTGCTGCTGCAACCTCTTGTCCTATCTTCTGTCTGTCTCAAATAGTAATGGTACATACTTGGATATTCCTTAAAATTGTTGGTTTTTCTAATTTTGTTATTAAAACAGGCAACAACAGAGAGACCTTTTATACAGAAGCTATTTCGACCAATTGCTTCAGGAGGACAGTTGCATACTTTGGGAGATCTGCTAAAAGATGTGTGTCCTAGTGCTATCACCCCTGAAGGTACTGTAGAAATAACTTTTGTCCAATAAGATCATTTTTTCACTTGATTTATTGTCTGGTTGGGTGTTTTTGCTTTTTTGCCTTTTTTTTTTTTTTTTAATATGGGGGGTTTAGAGGTAGAACTATGTCTCAGTACCAGAGTGTCAGACTTGACTGCTTGCTGGCCCTTTAACGTGTCCATTATACATCACCTGCAGTGTTTTGAGAGGCTAAGATCAAGCCCTTAGGCACTCCTGAAAAATTAATCTCTGGAAGTTTTAAAATAAAATTTGTGCAGTCCTTTGCCATCACACTGTTCTTGATAAAAATGTTATTCAAATGTTATTTTCTGCATTTTTTAAAAATATTCTTAAAGCGATGTCAACAAAAGTTTTACCTTTAATTTTATATTGCATAAACTTTTCACATGTAAAACTGATAAAAATTGAAGATGTTTTCAGAATACCTTTTTCCCCTGGGTTAGTTGGTTGAAGGCCAAGCTTTAAAAATGTACCAGACAAGAAAGATCATTGTAAGTGTGTAATATTTTATGTATGGTTACTAAGTAGTATTGTGTGACAAGATATCAATTAGTTAATGTAGCATTGTATCATTTCATACAATAGCATTTGTTGATCAGCACTTATTCAGAAAAATAAGTATTTCTGGGTGTTATTGTAGCCTCAAAGATTGCAACTATTGGAATTCTGATATACTTTTTGGGTGGGATAAATGTAAAAGTTCTGTACTCTGAAAATTAAAATCAAAATTATTTAACATAAAATGTTTTTTATCTTGTTCTTGCTGTTGTCTTACCAGTATCTATAAATGGGTAATGTTTTTTTATCAATAAATTGGAATTTGTTTTGAGAAATGCCTGATATTCTAGAGAACATCTTGGCACAGAATTTACTGATGTAGTATTAGAACTTTCTGACAGAAAAGCACTAAATTTGAAATCAGTGTAAAAATCTGTAAGATGTTGTACACAGAAGTTGTGTAATTCAAAATCAAACAGTTGTCATGCATTTCTTTAAGTATGGTGATCTTAGAAATCGACTGAAATCTCAAAGTATTTTTTTATCTATTTAATACTTGTTAACACATGGAAACAATTTCTAAAAATAACAAAAGATTAATTAAAAAAAAATGGAATGTTGCTAGCCATGCATCCATTTTTCCTAAAGCTACTAGAATTTTAGAGCATAATTTTAGGCAATGCTTTCAGCTAACTGTCCAAAAGATAAAGCAAGTTACGAATAGATACTTGAATGTTAGCACAAGCAAGTTTAATCATCTTTTAAGTACTTAAGTGTGAGGATCCTACAGATATTAGTGAAAAGGTACAAAGAGAATTTTAAAGAAAGAATAAGAAGAATGTTGCATTTTGACTTGGAAAGCAGTCAAGAGCACAAATTAAACAAAAAAAACCTCAAACAGCATTTCTGCAAAAGTTATTCCAGGATATTATGGGTGATCATTTTTATGTGGATTTGCTAAAGCTGCAGGTGGGGAATGTGCTAGTTACTGCCTTTATTAAAAGCATTAATGTAATGTAATTTTATCTGAGTACCAGTGACTTGATGCTTCCCATTAGTAGGCCTCCTTTTCATATTTTGACAAACGTGCCAACCTTTAATAGCAGAATAGGAATGTGCTATGCTAATTGCTTGCTTCAGTCCTGTTAAAGGCAAAAAAAAAAAAAAAAAAAAAACCAACCCTGTACTGTTTACTCAATGAGGGTAAAATATGGTGATTACTTGAAAGAAAAGAAACTAAAATAGGTACTATCCTTACATTTAGGAGGAGCGCTTTGAAATTTGGCAGAAGGGTTTCCTTGTATTGGAATATACTTGTCTATTCCTGTATAAATCTGCTTAAATTTGGCCTAGTTTTGATCCATAAGATTCTACTGAGCAACTTGCAAACTTAAAGCTTAATAAATTTGATCCCTCACATGGGTGTGAGCTATCTAGGATTCAGCAGAATTTCTCCTGTCAAGCAGCTTTGCATTGTTCAGTTGTTTCTCTTATATTCTGAGCATTCTCTTCTTCTTCTGGTAGGTAACAGAAGGAAAGCTGCCTGAGCTAAATGCAGAATATAATGTGAACTCGTGAGGAAATACGGGGGTACACTGATACATAGAGCCAGTGGAGGAGGAGGCAGACTGGCTGAACAAGTAATTTGGAAGAAAATGACAGATCTGGGAGCCATTAAATGTGATGGGGAGAGCGACTATAAACAATGTGGCAGGATAAAAGAGATTAGGGCAAAAGCCAAAAACTGACATCGTAACTGTGAACACCTGGACAGTTTAAGTGGAATAGGGGATGATAAAAGCATGAGGGAGAAAAAGCAGCATATTGCATGTGGATCAGCCACTGAGATTGTGCAAGATTTTGAGAGAACGGGAGTTGAAGTCCTGCTGGCGAAGTGATTCGGATGGTCTGGAGACCTGTTCGGAGAAACAAGTTGAATCAAAAGTTGAAAAGAGCAGCAGTTTGTGCTGTCAGAATAGGAAAATGCAGGTGGATAGGTGGTCAGGTGGAACTGGAGATAGTCAGATAAGGGACTGGGGAAAACTTGTTCAGGGTTTGCTGTACAAGTAGACTGCACCCCAGACAGGAATACAAAGTAGAAAACTAGGCACGGCAACATGGAAAGAAAAAAAATACCTAGGAGATGGATTGAGAAGAAGCAGAACTAGGATGAAATGGAGAGATGATAAAGAAAGGATCAAGACTTATGGAGAACGACCTGAAAAGATGGATATCCATGACAGCAGTGATTCTTACTGCTGAGGAATATGCACTGGTAAGGTCAGTGCACTTAAGAGATGTGAAGGGCAGCACTGGTTTAGGCTTGACTGCTTCAGTTCATGATACTCTGTTCCCTGATGATTCACATTCGCCATAAGTGAACTTTGATTATTCTCTTGCTTGGCTTAATCCACTCATGTCATTCACTATTCAAATGTAACGTGCACCGTATTAAGTGTTCATCCTCTAATACAGCTTTGAGATATTAAAAAAATCCCACTAACTCACCAGACTTCATACTACAACTTTTGAGTTTTGCCTATAGAAATACTAGCAGCCATAATGAGGACATACTTCTCCCTTTTTCAGCAAGTGGACTAGACTTCTGAGACTATAGAACCTCAGCATGTCTGTGCTGCTAAGGTCTCCATGAAACCCACTCAGCTAACTTTCTCTGATGTTGGCTCACTGAGTGTTTAAGAAGCTTCTTCTGTCAACAGATGCTCCATCACTTCAAATGCAGAGGAGATTGTAGAGTTGAGTGTTTCTATCCATTTTATGGGCATGTGAGAATTTCATTTGCAAGAATTTTTTTGAAACCTGGGACACTATGTGTAAATGTTTTTCTTCTAATGTAGTTGTATTCATTTGAAGTTCATTAGGAGGTGTCAGAGTTGTAGACTGCCTGTACAATCTTAATTTCCATACACATGCACTCTGATCATTGTACAGCTTATCATCGCTCTCCACCTCTCATCTCGATGTTTTCTGTGAGACTTTTGTCTTCCTGCACAGGCCAGGCGTGTTGTAGTGACAGGGCCGTGTAGTGAAAAATTGTTGTCCTGATTGTTGAAATGATGGATGGGAAATGAATGTACTTCAGGAAGTATTGTAATTTAGGCAGCTGAATACTGCCTTTGGGAATTGTATTCAGTTCTTTCTCCCCTAGGGAGTTACAAACCCACCCATTTTATAGAGAGGAGCAACAGAAGAATCCAGTGATCAGCGTGAATGTTGTGCTGAACAGTTTTATTGCTTGTACTTGGAATCAGTGAGAGCTCTGAGGCTTTGAATGTGCAACCACCAGGCGTGCTCTGAAGTCAAAGTTCTAGGTGTCTCATTACTCTTCTCTCCCACCCTCCAAAAAATGGGTACTTCTGGCCATAATGTCTTTGACTTCAGTATGTGATCTAGAAAATGATGATAATGTGGTCTCTTTCCACAAGAAAATCTAGTTTCTAAAGGAAAAATAGCTTGTGGTCAAGATTGAATTTCATTATATTAAAAAATTGTCCTCTTTGAACCTTTTCTGTATCTTCTGGTTTTTGTTCTGGTAAACTTAAATGTTTTGTCTTAATCTACAATTTATATTTATTCTGGTCAAGGCATTAAAATAATGGTGTAACAAAATAGAATACATTATCAAAAGTATGTTAGAAAATGATGGCAAACTTTTCCACATCTGTATTTTCAGACTTTATTCATTGTTACCAAAGTTTAGATCTACTTAATTTTTCGGAACAAAGAAAAAAAAAAAAGTGGTATCTCATCAAAGATACACTTAAAGAAATCATAGATATGGGGGAAGCAAGTTATCAACCTTTTTCACTCTTGTTTTCAAAAAGTAATTTAGATATTTTTCCAAGACTGTTTTTTTAACCCTCCTCTTTAGCGAATAAATATATCAGTGACATTAGCTGCATCTTTTTGTCAGTGCAGCACAATCAATATGAGTTTCTCTTTCTTCCTGTTTTTCTAAACCTGTTAAAACTTTTTTCCCCCCTTTTCCTCTATGGTTTTCTCTTTTCCAATGACTTTTCATTCAACTGGAAGCTTCATGGTAATTGTGGTGATTGCTTGTCTATGGTGACATCCATAACTGAGCTTTGTGCCGTGGGAACACAGAGAATATATGATTTTCAGGCTCAGCATTTGTAGCTGTATATGTGAGCTGTTCCTGCTGCCAGATACTTAGGGACCACCACAAGAAGAGGGAGGGAAGGGTTTCAAGAACCACCCACAGTGTCTATATGCCTTTGCTTTAGGAAACATGGATATAATTAAGTGTCTCTTTTAACTGTGCTGAGAAAAAATATTTCAATGAAAAAAATGTATTTTTGTATGTGTGAATCGAATATACATGTTGATTACCAACTGTTTAAAACACAATATAAAGAACATTTTCAGAAGTAGAACAGGTTGAATAGTGACAGTAAAACACTGATAGTGAAAATGGTCTTTGTAAAATATTGTGTCAATATTACTTTGGACTACTACAGACTGTGAGTAACTGTTTAGATACTACATTTTATTTACATTACCTTATAAAACTGTTTATTCAAGGCTTTTATTGTTTGTTGAAGTGCTCTAAAAAAATAAGAACTTCAGCAGTTACTATCCCAGCCCATACTTGCCCATCTCTCCCCAAATTGTTCCTTTATTAAATTTTGGTTGTATTATCCCACTAAATGAATGCTGTATGGTGTTCCACCTTTCTGGATTGCTGAATAGTTTCATCTCCTTAAACTGTTCATCAGGGGAAAGCTGGTGGATAGATGTTAAAGGCTTTCCGTCATGGGCACTCTTAGTTTCCTTAGAGAGTCTATCCTTTAACTCTGCAGACTGTAAGGAGTGTTAGCTTGATCTTTTTTTTTGTCCTTAATCACTACAGTGGAGTTGTTGCAGAGCAGTTTGGAGCCCATTTGTCAAAACACATACCAGGCAATTTACACATTACTAGTGACATCTAAAGTGTGAAGAAAAGTAGTACTTCGAATTAGAACAAGCACTGAAAAGCCAATGTAGCTCTTAGAACTTCCAGCCATTACATTACTTATCTTGACTGTAAAGGATGCCCTGTTCCTCTAGAACAAGGAGAATGGCTGCCTTTATTCTTAAAGGTGCTTGCTACTAATAAAGTGATGTTGAGAGAACCTTCAGAGAAGATGCTTCTTTTTTCACCTTACAGTACTTTCTTCTGGAAGATTAGTTAGAACTGATCTACTATAATCCTCTCTAATTTTCTGTCTAAATGAGGACTTAGAAAATGTGTTAAATCAGATATTTTCTCATTAGCCAAGTAGTTTTTCTTTTTCCTTGGTGCCTATTTAACTGCTTCACAGGCAGCAGTTGTGGTTATGTGGCAACAGAAATAGTAAGACCGATTCATCACAGAAAGTGCATCACCTTGCACTTAGTGCACTTAATTTGTTTCATTTTTTTTCTTTGTTCTGATCCTTCTTTGTTGACAGGAAGTTTGGGAAGCAGCGAAGTCCTATCTGTCATATTTAATAAATACTAAAATTAATATTCTCAAACACAAACTAATCCAGTAATCACTTTCTCTGTATTGCAGCCTACGTGTAGTCTTTCTTCAAGACGTGTTATTATTTGGTTTTTAATTATTGCAATAATAAAATCCTGATTTATCAGTTACAGAACAGTTCATAAATGAAAAAGGACACCTTAGTCTGATTTTTTCCTATGGGTAAACCTTTGCTGTGTATTAATACACTTTTTATTTACTATATTTCATTAATTAGTGTTTACTTAAATTCATCTATAAATGCTGCATACAACTGAGATCGAACTTGGGAGTTCTGTTTTTGTATAGATAATTCTTAGCTTGCTATTCATGGACTGCTATTCCTGATCTCATGGAGTTTTTTTTAATCCTTACTAGAAGGTGAGCAATTTCATTTCAGTTTTCAGGCTTTTAAATTAAAACTTGGCAAGTTCTGCAATTTGAGCACATTAAACTGTGATTAGTTCTCAGTTGTCATCATCTCCTGTTGGGAGGGGCGGTGCCTGGTTTTGGTTTTATGTTTGTTTCTCCGTAGTTGCTCATAGTTAAGACTGAGGCAAGCTGGCTCGTCAGGGTTTAGGCAATGTTTAATTCTTTCTGATCTTGATCCCAGTATCATGGAAGAGTGGCACTTATTTTTCAGTTCTTTTTTCAACTTGTGTTGGCCCATCTTACTTTCTTTCATGTTGGTGGCTCTACATCTGTTTCCTTTTTTTCCTGCATCATGTGCCTTCAATACCTCTGTTCTAGTCATACATAACTCTTACTGTCATTTGTTACTCTTTTAATATCTGCTTTTGCATCCTTTTAAAATTGGCCCTCCTACGTCTTTGACCAAGTTCACCATAATTTGTATAACTATTTTTGTGATTTTTCAAACCTAAGCTAACTTCCTAAAAAAAATTAGATCTAGATCTTCAGGGAAGTAGTGATTGTCACTTCGGCTTTAGTTCTTTCTTCTTGCTTTCCATCCTTTTGTCCTGTGGTATTGCATTCTCCATACTTAAATTTCCTTGAGTTTTCCAACAATGTTTGTGCCATTGGATGTGAAAATCTAAAATATTTAGGTAGCATGGGACCATGTCTCTCTATCAACATTCTTCCGTTTCCCAGTTTAGATCTCAGTTTTTAGATGCCCCCTAAGATGACTAACGTCCTGGTTACTCAGGGAAGTCCAGAATAAAATTATCCAATGTCCTTCTTTTCATTCACCATTTTGCGCTCCTAAAATTGTAGAGAGATCATTTCCAGACAACAGTCCAAAGTCCTAGTTTTACTTCTCATAGACTGTGCATCATGTAGTTTTGAATATAAGCTCATGACAGATGTCTTCTTTTATTTTAATATGGAACACCCATTCAAGAGGACTGCAGGGTTAGAATCAGATTATTCTGATTATTCATGCTACAGCTTGTAAACTCATTTTCTGATCTTTTTTTTTTCCTATGCTTGTGGATGCCACTTGCATAGACAAAAGTTGATCCTTTAATTGGACAGTTCTTGTGTGGTAAAGTGGAATTGCCAGCAGTAGTTCCAGTTCCAGAAAATCAGGCACTTATTTAAAAAACTCGAGAGTTATTACTACTTATGAGGAGATTTAGTGTATTCTGGAGGAGCAGGCTAAGATGAAGCTTGATATTGCCTGTGGTCTCGTAGGCTGCACTGTTACAGTTTATATGCAGGTAAGGGAAAGATGTTAAAGACCATGTTGTTGCCTGCAAATAGAACATATGGTCACATAGCTAATATGGTAGAACACTTTACTTAGGGGTGTTTTTCCCAAAACCGCTTAAGGACAAAATTATCTGTGCCTGAAGGGAGAAAGCACCGTGACTATTTTTCCCTACTGTCTAATACGTCTGTCTTCCTGAGATTTGGTATGCTACCTTGCTTACAGCAACAATGTTGTTTGTGACAGATAAATAAAATTAAATGTTGTCTGTCTATTGCTGCTAGAGAGGTCTTGCTGCATTTCCCCACAGTTTTATGCACCTGATGATAGGTGTTCCTGTTGCCAATTAAGGGACCTTTGTTTCCAGAAATACTGGTATCAGTTCAGAACTTCAAATTATATCAAATTTGAAAAAACTCGTGAATAATTAATAGCAATTTAAAAAAAAAAAAAAAAGTTTAGTAGACATTTATGAGGTTCCTGTAAAAGAACGTCCTAAAACTGTAAACAGTTCATTTAGAAATGGTGACTCATCTTGTTAGGAGAAGGGGATGAGCACAGTATGATCTTGCATAACTACAGAGGAACAACTGCAAGAGGAAACAGTGTTGAGTTCAACAGAATGCTTTGAAGAGACAAAGGGTTAAAATGATAGAAAACAGAGTTTTTCTGGGGGAGGGAAAGACTTCTTTCCTCTTCCACACCAGAAATTTAAGACATTGTGCATAATGCAAAGATAAAAACTGTATAATGCAGAAGGAAACTCTTTTCTTCCACTGCTATCATGTCTAAACAATTCTGGATACAATTTTAATTTGCCAGTGTTGTTGAAGTCTTCATAAAACTTGTTTTGATTTTTGTCTCATGCTTCCTTGAAGACTCAAATGGTAAACATTTGGACATAATGACGCAAACAGTAGACTATCAATCAATCCCAGTTTTCACAGCATTGTTGTTCATTCAGAAAAGCTGTGTGAACTGACCTCTTTCTACAGCAGTGTCATTAGTTCTTTCAGAAATAAAACAAGGATCAAAAAGACTTCCAGGATTTTTCTCTTAAGACTTGCTGTACTGAATGATTTTGTAAAATTGGGGATCAACTGTTTTCAATTAACTCTCAGCTTTTTTTAATGTATATTGTATGAGAGACTACATATTAATTGTTTTTGTTCTCCCTCAGTTTTCTAAGCGTTGACTTCCAGTAAATTAGTTAAACTGAAAATTGAATTTAGATTAGATTTGCTGTGTAGGCTCCTAGTTTTGAGGCAAGTGACAAATAGTGGAATAGAGGAGGTAAATGTATGCGGTGTGAATGCTTTTGGATTGACATGAATTATAACTGGGCTTGCGCTGTCTGAGGTCGGAATTAGATCGACCTTGGGTTTACTGTGGGAGCTGCACAGCACCATCCCAGTCCTTGCTGCTCTGGTGGTGAACCAGCTTAGGAAGCCTTTGGTTCCCATGGCTAGGTGTAGTAAGTCTGCCTGCTTCTGCTTTCTGCAGGCTGGTCTCTGCTTTTCAGTGCTGTGGAGGTGCAGTGTTGAAATACATTTCCAGGCCTCCTAAATTTAGAACTATAACTAGCCCTGGTCAGTTTTTGGCAGTTTAATGGACAGACTTTAATCCCATATGGATATGACAGTACTGTGAAGGGTTTGAGGTCTTGCAGTGTGCAGGCATACTGCAAGATGATTGTTTTCGTATCACCAGTGATATGAATTCTAGTCCACTGTCTCTTCTACTGTGAGAGTCATCTTGCAGGTCAGAACTGAACTTCAGACCACTACTTGAGCCATTCCATCCTCCATGAGTCCTTGATTCAGTGGTGCTCTTGATGTTAGAGGAGGTCATAGAATCATAGAAAGGTCTGGGTTG
>JMFS01128552.1:0-25405 GCA_000699545.1 Podiceps cristatus | reverse complement strand
CTGTAAATTGTGTGTAATGGCACCCAAGAGGGTTCTTTCCATGATCTTCCCTGGCACTGAGGTCAGACTGACAGGTCTGCAGTTCCCTGGATTGTCCTTCGAGCCCTTTGTAGATGGGTGTCACATTTGCCAACCTCCAGTCCATTGGGACCTCCCTGGTTAGCCAGGACTGCTGAAAAATTATGAGAAGTGTCTTGGTGATCACATCTGCCAGTTCTTTCAGCACTCTCAGGTCTAACCCATCTGGCCTATAGGCTTGTGTATGTCAAGGTGACCTGCACCGCAGGTCACTAGCCATTTCCTCTTGGATGATGGTGATCTCATTCTGTTCCCCATACCTGGCTTCCAGCTCAAGGGGCTGGGTACCCAGCAAACAACTAGTCCTGCAATTAAAGACTGCGGGAAAGAAGGCATTAAGTGCCTCAGCCTTTTCCTCATCCTTAGTCACAGTGTTTCCCCCTGCATCCAACAAAGAGGGAAGATTCTCCCTAGTCTTCCTGTTATTGTTAATGTATTTGTAGAAGCATTTTTAATTGTCTTTTATGGCAATAGCCAGACTGAGTTCTAGTTGGGCTTTGGCCCTTCTGATTTTCTTCCTGCATAGCTTCACTGCATCTTTGTAGTCCTACTGAGTGTCCTGTCCCCTTTTCCAAAGGCCATAAACTCTCCTCTTGTTCCTGAGTTCCAGCCAAAGCTTTCTGTTCAGCCAGGCCAATCTTCTACCTCACCGTCCCATCTTTTGGGATGTGCGGACAGCCTGTTCCTGTGCCTTTTAAGATTTCCTTCTTGAGGAGTACCCAGCCTTCCTGGACTCCTGTGCCCTTCAGGGCTGCCTCCCCAGGGACTCTGCCCATCAGTCTCCCAAACAGGCCAAAGTCTGCCCTGCGGAAGTCCAAGGTGGCAGTTCTGCTAACCCCCCTCCTGACTTCTCTGAGAATTGAAAACTCTATTATTTCATGATCACTGTGCCCCAGGTGGCCTCCAACCATTACATCTCCTGCAAGTCCTTCTCTGTTAACAAGCAGCAGGTCCAGGAGGGCAGCCTCTCTAGTTGGCTCCTTCACTAGCTGTGCCAGGAAATTCTCTTCCACACACTCCAGGAACCCCCCGGATTGTTTACTCTCTGCTGTGTTGTATTCCCAGCACACATCTGGGAAATTGAAGCCCCCCACAAGAACAAGAGGTAGTGCTACAAAGTCCTACAACAGCAGTTACTTAGAGATTTTTTAAAAAGCAAGCATTGTGTCAACCAGTTTTATAAGCTTAAAGGAGTTGTCTGACCCTTCAGAGAATAGCTGCTGGCTTTGCCAATACCAGAACACATGAAGTATACATATTAAAAATGGAAAATAGTCTACCCTCAAATCATGCCACTGGCATGTTTCTTTTCCAAGTGAATTTCCCTCTTACCCTCTTATCCTCATGATGCTTTTCATACTAAACCCTAAAAAGAATTTCCAGGAAATTTTATAAAAGAAAATGTTTGAAATATGTTGGGTTGGGGGGATGACGGGGACACAGATGTGAGCAAGGAAAATCCATTACAAAAATTCTTAATAAATAGTGCAAAAACAGAACTTCAGAGCTCATCAATTTAGCTTCCATTTTCTTAGAAAATTAGAACACTACAGTGTTTCCCTACGTATGTATTAGTCAGAAAAAAGTCTGTGGATTACTGAAGATATTAAAAAAAAATACCCCTAAAATCTTTGAGAATACTTTTACAAATATGCTATTTCTGCATAGAAAAGACATATCAAAAAATAGCAGGCAATAGGCATTTTCCCTAAATTTTTATTTTTACAGTTAACCATCCAGATTCTAATTTAAAATAGTAATTTATTAAATGTCAGGAGGAATTTTGGTACAAAATGTAAAACAAGTGGATTTTGCATTGGAATTTTGAAGCTCAGAGGAAGAAATACCCTTCTAATCATAACCCATTCTGCCTGTCTGTTAATGGTTAGATAAACTGCTAGTGCTGCTTAAAGCTTGAGAGTAGATGACAAAGCTCCAGGAAAAAATATATAAAGAAAAGAAAAAAGATCTTACAGCTTATATAATGTACTATGAAATCCCAGTGCTACAAAAGTCTTGCATTATTTTCTCAATAAAACAGATGACACCACAAGGCATAGCCAACAGGAACGAGATTTTATATTTGCTGCTGCTGAAAACTATTAATAATTTACTCCTGACTGACAGTATTAGGTTGCCATAGTAATGTCTGAGATCTGTATTCATAAAAATTTATTTAAGCTGCTTTGAACATGAACAGTGCATGTCTTGACAAAGGGTAGGGGTGTATACACTAAAGCTGAGGTTGCCCCATAAAACACACCAGTCTGCAACTGACTGACGTATTGATTATTTGTATAAATTTCGGGCAAGCAGAAGGTCACATCTCTGCTGATGTAAATTGACAGAACTGCACTGAAGTCAGGAAAGTGATGACCAGTGAACACGAGCAGAAAATATATCTCACTGTCTACAAGGTCTCCTGGCTGAGGGAAAGTAACAGTAAATAACTCATTTCCATTTTCCTTCTCACTACACTTCCTGGAAAATAGTTGCTGGGTTTCACATTCACATTATAATAGGATCTATTTCTCCTAATGGAGCACCAGTTGCATGTGGGCATGCATGCCCACATACAACCACCTTCAATGTGGAGTTAGAACGGCTCCAGTCTGTGTCCTTGGACCATAAAAGTGTGTGTCATATTTTTGCACAGCTCCCTCAGGTCCCTGAAGCGTGAAAGTAAGTCAGAAGTGGTGACAGATGCATGGGATGCTTTGCAGTTCTGCCCATGATTTCAGAAGAAGGGTCTTGTAGCTTAGGCCATTTTTACCAGCTTGAAGTAATTATTATTATTATTAACAACATATAATTCACTGCTGCATGAGTTGCACAGATGTAGTCAGCTTTGCTTCTCTAATAAGGGCACCATCCATCATCCTCTGTGGTGGATGTAGCAACAGCATGGTGTAATATCATGAGGACTTTTATTCTGGGAGAGGCAGAGTGAATTTTACATAGTGGAGGGTGTTGGTGTTGCAAGCGAGTGGAACTGGATGCCTAAGGGAGCAGAGCTGGGCTCATCACTGGACCCAGTCCAGCCTGGCTCAGCTGTGACCGAAATGCACAACCACTAATGTCAGTTTTGTGATATATGTGGAGTCACAGCAGGGAGAAGCCAAAGGGTAAATTAAATTGCGTGTTGGGATTGGATTCACTCCCTGCATAAGACAGGATGAGATGTTTCAAACATACTCAAATCAGATGCTTAAATATTTGGAGGCATCTCTGGAAGACTGTAATGAAACCAAAGAAAAACACAGATGTAACTTTCAAAATACATGATATTGTGTATCATAAATTTTTTATATGGTGAGTCTTTGCTGCCCATCTGCTGGCAGAATTGAATTCCAGGTTTGTATTTTTCTAAGGCAGGAAAAAAATGTCACTCCACAACTGCAACTCAGAAGTGGTATTGCCAGTGTATTCCTAAACAGAGTTTTTATTAGCCTATTTATGGTATTTCATTAAAAAAAAAAAAAAAAAAAAAAAAAGAGTCCACTTACCATCTGTGAGCACTTTCCTCACAGCCTCATTAGGGAAGCATCTACTTGGCTTGCTTTGGTTTTCTCAAGTCATCTTTTTTTAGTGCTAATTACACCCTCCCATACAGCCTTGTTGCATCCTTGTGGTTATGTATTACTGCATGGCAGCATTTCCCCCATCCCTTTAGATGGACTGAAATGTTTCCAGACCTGTCTGAAGGTGAAAGGAGGGATTAAGTGGGAAACCCAGAGGGTGTTTTTTCCTTCCCTGTGCATGGCCAAGACAGGAACACCAGCATTCTGGTGGGAAGCTGAGGTCATGTCTGGTTGGGAAGGTTGTGCAGTCATACGATCAGCCTGTGCCATGCCCTGTAGTACCACATGCCACCCGAGGCAGTGACTGATCGGGTCTGTGTGCCCCAACGGCCATGTCCTCGCTCTCCCCTCTAGGAAATATGCAGCTGATAGAAGATATATGGGGAGAGAGGAATGTGTTTGGGAGCATACACAGTGAAGCTCCCCTGGAACATAGGTATGTGATGTTCTTGAAGACATGAAGACACAAAGAACAGCAGGCAGCATCTACTAATGTGTTGTTCTTCTTAACTGGGCATAAAGTGGCTGACAAAAGCCTTTTGTTGGACAAGTTACCATTTTACCATACCACTTTCTTGTAATAAGAGAACACCTGTAGTCTCCTAGAAAAAGGCAGAAAGGCCCTTTGGTCCTACACATGACTAAAGGCGGTCGCCAGCCTGTCAAGGTTATGCCTGGGTTTGTGTGAAAAAGTGAGAAAGCATTTTCATGAGGGGTGCTTAGCAATGGCTACAGGAGAACTTAAGGTTTGAATACCATGTCTATTCCCCATCTCTGTCAATGGTTTGCCTTGTGAATTTGGATAAATCAGCTTTGCAAAAGGAGGGGAATAAAATAACTGCCTACTATAATGCGGTGGTTCCAGGCTTCACCAATCACTCTCTGGAAGATAAATACGTGACTCACTGTGAATGGGAAAGTTTTTCAGGGGTGAATGGGTTAATGCTATAAAGCTGTCTGTGAGCCATGGGTGATTAATTAGCACAAGACAAAGTAGCAGAACAGCACAGAGCTGAGAGGAGATTTGTACAAATATGATTGTACTGAAAATGTCAGAAATTTCCAAAACAGGCAGAAAGACCATTGTATTCCAAACAGTGCTCAAATGCCACATCACTCAGGAAGCCCTGCATGTATTCCTCTTATCACACCTGCACATTAATGGCATCTCTGCTGGATCATGTTTCCTAAGGCGTCTACTTCAGCTCCAGAGCACGCTCTTCACCTTGGAGAGCCTTGCAGGGGCAGCAGCTTGCTCTATCAACCCATCAGTAATATATGCTGTATGCATCTCTTCCATGGGGTGGGCTAGCTAGTTTTGTGTCTGAATGTACTTTCTGGTATCAAGTTGTGGTTGAAAGCCTTTCCCTCTGAAAGCACGGAAGATCAGTGCCCTCTCTGCAACTGGCTTTAGGAGCATGAAGAAAACTTCCAGAGGGCACATTGTATAGCATAGCACAGGGCAGAGGCACCTAAGCGAGCTCCAAATGCATAAACGCTGGTCAAAAGCCAGTCTAAGAAAAGAGCTTGGGGTTGACTCTGGGCAAATGGACTCACCCAAGATGGAAGCCCCAGCTTTCTCACCCTAGGTCCAAGAAGAACCTGCACCTCAGCCTTCTCCAATTAGTTTTCCATGCCTGTCCCTTGCCCTCAACCTCTGACACTTTGGTACCTGATACCCCTGGCTGTGCTACCTTCCCCTCACAGTCTCTTAAAGAGTTGCTCCTGTGTATTATCTGTGGTCGCTTCCTTTTTGCTCCATTCGCTTCCTTTTTGCTCCATTCCCAAATACCAGGTCTATTCTTGGAGCATCCAGCTAGAGCACGGGTATTACTCAACAGTTATTGTCAGAAAGGACTTGATTTGCATTTGAATAGGGTGGCTTTTTAATGTCCCAGAAATAAGATGTCTGGAAAGATTCCCCAAGTCAAATTGCATGCATGTCTCTTCTTCTAGGGACTCCTCCAGTGGAGTTAAGGATGGGGGAAAATACCAGCCTGTGTGGAGCGGAAGGATATGGCTGGTTTCTCCAGAAACCCCCTTCCTGCACTTGGTCCTCAAGGCCTGGCAGGGAGAGCACAGGGCTGCTCCGGCTTCCTGCTGGGAAGGAACCACGGAGCTCACAGGCCTCTCTTGAAAATATCTGTGGCAAATGTGAACCAGTCATTTGTGGATGTTCCTGAGGAAGAGAGGAAAGGGAGGTTTAATGGGGATCTTCCTGTTAAACAAGTGACCAGCATTGTTCTCTCTTTTGCCACCAAGAACCTGTGTTTGGATGCACCTTGGTCTGTCTGTTTCCCAGAATGGTCCCCCAGGTACAGGGCGGGCTGGGATCCAGAGGTCTTGGCAACAGGATCACTATGTCAACACTCAAACATGGGACCATGAAGTCTCCTCAGCCTTTCACATGCCCGTGGAGTCGGTGTTATGTCCCTTGCTGTTTGCTGTGTGGCTGATGCCTCAGATGAAATATTAACACCACAGTTTTGTCTGTGCATGAGTGTTAAGACAGCCAGTTATCAACACGTTCAGTGAATCTAATGAATGCAAATTGTAACATAAAGCTCACTAGCTAAAAGAAATCACTGCAGGGAAAACACTAACTCAGCACATGGGACAGGATTTTAAGCTTTATCAGGTCAGGGGTTTTTTTTATTAAACTCATCTCTAGGTTTTACCACATTCATATAGCTGAATGTCCAGTGCTGTGTCTGTGTGCATGGTTGCAAGTAGAAAGCTATGAACTGATATGCCTCTTCTCCATCTGCACTAGGGAACTGGGTGCTCCTCTGCTATTACCAGTTCCCTGTGAAGCAAGTTGTCCTTTAATGCAGATACACTCACATGTGGGTAAAGAGAGCATGGGAACACACAGGGCTACATGAACTAGTATTACCTAACTAATATCCTGGGCTTTAGTCTCCCTAGTATTAGAAGTTTCTGACGTGCGGAACTTGAATGGATGAGGATGCTTCTCTGCAGGGTAAAGATACATATTGGGACTCACCCAGACATCTCTAGTCCATGGTGTGCTCATTTTTAAGCAGTTGTGCCACTAGAGGTTGGTTGTGCAACCTTGCTGAGGGAACACTCTGTCCCTTCATCCAGGTCATTGATGAATAAGTTGAACAAGACGGGCCCAGCACTAACCCCTGGGGAACACCACTAGCTACAGGCCTCCAACTGGACTCCACGCTGCTGTTCACAGCCCTCAGAGTTCTGCCTTTCAGACAGTTCTCAATCCACCTCACTGTCCACTCGTCTAACCCACACTTCCTGACCCTACCTCTGAGGATGTTATGGGAGACAGTGTCAAAAGCCTCGCTGAAGTCAAGGTAGACGACATCCACTGGTCTCACCTCACCTAGCCAGCCAGCCATTCCATCTTAGAAGGCTATCACATTGGTTAAGCATGATTTTCCCTTGGTGAATCCATGCTGACTACCCCGATCACCTTCTTTTCCCCCACATGCAGTCAGTCAGAAATGTCATTCCCATCTTAGAAGTGGGGAGGTGAGGCACAGCAAGATCAAGTGATCATGCAAGAGCCAAAGGCCCAACCTCCAGTGGCACAACTGCTTAAAAATGAGCAAACCATGGACTAGAGATCTCTGGGTGAGTCCCAGAGAAGAGAAGAGTAAGAGGGGATCTTTTCAATGTATACAAATATCTGAAGCAAGGGTGTAAAGAAGGTGGGGCCAGACTCTTTTCAGTGGTGCCCAGCGACAGGACAAGAGGCAATGGGCACAAAAGGCAAACGAACACAGGAAGTTCCATCTGAATATGAGGAAAAACCTCTTTCCTGTGAGGGTGACGGAGCACTGGCACAGGCTGCCCAGAGAGGTGTGGGGTCTCCTTCTCTGGAGATACTCAAACCCGCCTGGACACGTTCCTGTGCAACCTACTCTGGGTGACCCTGCTCTAGCAGGGGGTGGGAATAAATGATCTCCAGAGGTTCCTTCCAACATCATCCATTCTGTGATTCTGTGATTCTGCGATTCTGTGGTATACTGTTAAGAAAATCCCCTTTGAAGGGAGAACCTGGAACATTAGCTTTTTAGCCCCCATTTCTGCATATCACATAAATGTTTCTGAGCTCTACCCGTTTTGTTTTTTTTTTTTTTTCTCTGAAAGAGCCACAAGCAATTAATTGCATGCTACTTGTTTTCACAAGTGTCCTGCTCCTTTTACACCCACAGCGCAAGGGAACTGTGCCACAGAGGGAACAAGGCAAAGCTTGCAACAAGCAAAGGCCTGTCGCTCTGACAAGTAAGTATGAGTCAAATTAATTTCATGCATAAAATACAGCAGTTTTATTATCTGCCAGGCCCAAACTTGCAGAGTGTCTTGTGTACTGCTACCTAGTCGTCAGAAATGAGCCAAGTGAAAATCAATTCTTTAACCCCATCTCCTGGCCTCATCTGGGCAGTCGCATTCAGAACCCAGCCAAATAAAATGAAGCTGCTGAAACTCACAGTGAATTGAAAGAAAATGTGACTCTTTTTTAGGACAGCAAAAGCCTTTACAACTCTAAGGCCTGCCTGCACTGGGAATCTGTTGCGGTGCAGGCAGAGATATCATGCTGGCTATTCTACACTTCCAGGGTATGGTCAGCTACTTCACCTTTGCTTTCGGGTAAGTGTATCTGTGTGAGGAATTAGTGCAGAGTAGCTTGTGCATAGCCAGTTAGCCAAATAACTAGTTGCACAGTAGGCAAGCCCATACATTTCCAGACAGAATGCTAGCATGTCTGTGAGTAGCTGTGAAGGACTTCTAAAGACTTTCAGATCAACAGGTAAGCCAACAAAACATCAGAATTTACATGTGACACATGTCACGTATTCTGTGAAAGTCTGGACTTGAGCAAAAACCCCAGCATATTCCACTGACATTGCTTTTGTCCTGCCAGCCACACAGGCAATAGCCTCACCGAAGCAAGAGTAAACCTGAAATGAAATTTTCCTCTATTATAACTGAGAAGTGATTGCCAAAACATAAGCAAATAGTCAAGAGCAGTCTGTACTGGCAAACCCAAATAAACTATGCATAGTTGGCCAAGAGAGCTGAAATGAAATGTGTATCGCCTTCCTCGCATTCCTTTGCAATTTTTATTCGTTCTTGCAATGAGTAAAGGCTTAAAAAGTAACAAATGGGCAGAATACCTACCTTTCATCTATTGAAAGAAGTATTTGGATAGCACTGTGAAAATCCTACAATGTCCTTTTTTCTTCACTTCCTTTTCAATAAAAACCTGACATTTGTAATATGAATTAGTTCTAGGAACTATCAGTCTGACTCTAGTTCAGGTGACCAACTATTGCCCATAGTCTGAAGAAAAAATATGGTATAGAGACTTACAGTGTAAACAGAACAGAGCAGATAGCCAGAACTGCTAAATCCTACTTCAGTTTTTGTCGGGGGTCACTATTTGATCTGTTCAAAAAATCGAGAGCGAAAAAATTTCTGGTCTAAGGCACGCTAGAATGTGTGGGCAAAGTTGTAGGACACGACATGTGAGCACTGATGTCCACATGAATGTGGGTATTTGCACTTGCAATCACTGTGGATACATACTCACACAAGAGAGTCTGCTTACTGAGCCTGTCAGGGGCCATCAAGGAGAGCAGCACATGCACTTCGGTCCAAGCTCTGTCCATACAGGGACTCAACAAGATGTAGGAAACTCCCACTATGTATGTGGAAGAAACTAAACATAGCGAAAGTGTTATAGGCAAATAATAACTAGATGGTAAAATATAACTTCATTTTTGCAAATAATGTGTGATCCACTGACCTGGAAGGATGCATTTTAAATAAAACTTACAAACTCTGAGATCTTCATATAGAATGTACACCTGTGCATTGACCTGAAACCCACTGAAACATACTTGAGTGGTGTCACTGATATGGAATCCATAGATAAAGACTACTAACTGTTACTACCAGTATTGAACAGTAAGACAAAGGAAGTCTCCTTCCCTGATGGGGAAGTCAACTGATTGTTATACTTTGCTGAGTTGTGAGTAGATTCTTTTAATGTGAAATCAGATTCAGTATAGTCCATAAAACAGATAAACTAACTCACCACATTTTGTTTTACAGTGGGTATTTACTGTAATTTTTCTAGCTATCCACTGTAGGCCTGCATAGGATCTGATGCACCTTTTTGTCTGCCTTATTATTGTTTTCTGTTTCCATCTAATTTGTGGGACCTCATGGCACTTGAAAAAACCAAACATGAATCACTAGAGCAAGTTAATGCTGATGGTTTGAAAACACTAACAGTGGAACAACTTGTCAGGGATGACTGTTAGCTACACTAAAGGAAGAGGACTGGATTTAAGGCTAAGATCTGGAGTCTTTTCTGTTCCACATACATTATCTGAGTATTTCAAAAGGAATTAAGAGTACAGTTCTTGGACAGAGGGATGCTCATCTGAGAAGACACTGAAAGATACAGGTATGGCTTAGCCAACTCAAATAGTGAAGGAAGGTTTGTGAAATGCAAAAAGCTGGTCATCTACCAATCAGGATCTTTCCATTCTGGCTTTTGATGTACATTTGGCAGTAGTGTATTTCCTGTTACTGGGAAATGTCCTATCTATCCTTCAGGTATGTACTTTTGATGTCTAAAAGCCTGGTTTTACTGATCAACCACTGTTAATAAACACATCTGTTTCACAACAGTGCTTAGGAACAGCAGTTCTGGGAAATGCAGTCTACTTCTAAAGATAAAAGTAGTCATCAGGTTTTTGGATATTTTAAGCTTCAGGGAAAAAAAACCAAACCAAACCAAAAACAAACAAACAAACAAAAACCTGAGAGAAAGCAAAAGGAGAACTTAAGGATTCCTGAACAATTCAACCAATCCGAAGACAACCTGGTATTTTCTTTTTGCAAGAAGAGGGAAGCCACTGCAGGTCCACACAAAGAAGCAAGTTCAGCTCCTCATCTGGCCTCCCTCTGCTCTAGTCAGGGAGCAAAGCGGCAACCAACATCACCTGGGATGAAAAGTGTGGGAAACAGTTTTGCATTACCTGACTGGCCATGGCGACATGACAACTGCCCCATCCATAGCCGCAGATTCCTGTCTGACAGGGAGCAAACCTCACACCTTAGCTCTCCATCTATAAAGATGAGAATACATTACTTCTCCTAATCTCTCTCTGATTTCTCTGTTTAAACACGAAGATAAATTAGGAGACATTAATATTTCTGTACATGTCATTTTAGCCCCAGAGAGGCATGTCTTAGGCATTCTGGTATCACAGCATTACTAATAAATAGATTGGAAAAATAACACCTCAATGTGGCCACTCTTAATATGCCACGGATGAGAAGGGAGGTTGCTGAAACTACTGTTTTTTGATGGCAGAAGGAGTATAATTATCAGGAAACTGGCTGGAAGTTAAAGTCCTCCTTCTCTTTCCTTTCTCTCCTCCTTTGAAATAATGAAAAAAAAAAAAAAAAGCATATGACAGCTACTGTGATTTCCTTACGTTGTCTAAAATTATGGAAATATTTCACTTACAGGATAATGTATGGTTCCTGCATAACCCAGGGCAATTACCAGGCATTAACACACAGGTACAAGACAGTAATTTATTTCTTCCATCTGTTTCAGTTCTCAGTCTTGAGGCCAAGTTCAATCTCCAGGTACCAATGGCTGTTTCTGCAGCTTCTGTTCAATGTGCCTGTCCAGCCTGTGCCCCATGCTGGCAGGTTCCTCTCATCAGCTTGGACCAGCTTCCAAGTGATGATTTCAGTGCTCCCTCTGCAGATGCAGAGCCAGTGGCTTTAAGGTGAGAGCTCTAGCTCTTTCTTCCCCGTCACCTCCAGCAGTCAGCAGACAATGGATGTCAGGAGCAGCCTAGTGACAGCAGAGGTGCTGACTGCTGGAATCCTCCTGTATTTGCAGGAGGAGGAGGAGGGGTACAATGGCTGCTACACTGATTCAGGTATCACAATGATTTCATACCTTCAGTGCAGAGCCTGAATAGAAAATATTATGAACTGTTACTACCAAGTAAACTTCAACTCTCAGTTAACACTTTTTCAAGTCAATTATATCAATCCTACTCTGTCATTACATCAATTTGTCAAGGAGTCTAAGCAATGAACCAGTTTCATATGCAGGTTGAATAGCATGACATAGAGTGGAAAATCACTTGTGCTTACCAAAGCAAATGGCAAATCTAGATTGGTTGATCCAGACATAGGGGAAATTTTCACTGATGAAATATTATTGTTCTTTATCTTCTTATTGTTAAGGGCTACACATGCTGACTCCACAGGATATTTTGGGGGCCGCCCAAAGATCAAAATGGACTGGAATAAAGATTCTGGCATTCGAGCCTTTCTATGACTACATCTTTACTGCCTCAAGGCAGGAAAATGTAATCATTTCTCCTGATTTGAACGATACATCCGGATTAACTGACACCATTGTTACTTTGAACTAGAAACATTTCCCTGTAGGTTAGTGAATATATAAAGCCTACAAATTTAGTCAGTTTTGGATTCCACCTTACTCCTGCTCTCACCAGGGCCCCTACTTCAAAGGACAGTAACAACTGATGGTGTCTTTTTTTAGCTAGAAAAATGCAGCACACAAATTCTGGTGATAAAAACTGCCACACTCTGGCTGCAGCAGTTTGTTGGATCTCTGTAAAAGAGTGCATTTTGTCCAAAGCAGACAATTGTCTATCTTTCTAATGTAAAGGTATGTAACAGTTAAGGTACAGCTGGGTTCTGATCCCCAGCCCAGGCTCTTGGACACTGCCAGCATGATGATGAACAGCAAGATCTCAAGCAGATTGATCTCCTAAGATGCAGAGGTTTCCAAAGCATGCACAGCTATGAAACTGAGGTACCTAAACTCAACAGCCCACCTCATTTGTGGAAAGGCAAAATAACGTAACTGTTTAAGAGCACTTGGTAACACAATACCATCTAAGACAGGAAGATGGCGAGAATCCAGGTGGCCAGAATGGCATTCCTTCAGTCTCAATTTAGCCACATGTATTCTTGCTCTATGTTTCACAAAATCCTTAACTGCTACTGATAGTAACATCTCATTGCTAAATAGTATTGAGGAAAAAAAAATACCCAGGGGTGATAAATACCAACCAACATATTGGGATATTACTCTGCATTATGATTTTGCGTTTACTCCCAGGTTACCTAAAAAATGGGGCTTACACAACCACACGACCCTTGTGGGTTTTACCTGATTCCCCCTGCGGGAAACAGGTAAAATAAGTCTTTCCACCTATTCACTGATTTCAAGCCAGACACAATCAGGGACTCTACATCTGAAAGACATTCAAGCCTTGGTTATTGAGTAAGGGTGAAGACCCCCTACACCTCCCTGACTGAGGGAGAGAGGCTGCAGCAGGAGTTCGAGCTTTATTCGGTTTGCAAGGGTGCCACCACGTGACACAAATCTGTTCCCAGAAAAGGGAGACAAGAATGTCCTCCTCAAGGCACTCCGGCAACTCTCTTGAAGAGACAGTGGCTGCTATGGGGCCCTTCTGCCCTTAGCTTCAAGCCCTGTACCATGCCTTTCAGAGGGTCCTCCAGGCTGGGAACTCCCTTCAGCAGACCACCAGGGAACATATGTTTGCAAATGGGACAGAAAAGAATCATAGAATCATAGAATGTTCTGAGTTGGAAGGGACCCACAAGGATCCAGTCCAACTCCTGTCCCTGCATAGGACAACCCCAACATTCACACCACGTGTCTGAGGGTGTTGTCCAAATGCTTCTTGAATATTGTCAGGCTTGGTGCCATGACTAATTCCTTGGGGAGCCTGTTCCAGTACTCCACTACCCTCAGGGTGAAGAACCTCTTCCTAACATCCAACCTAAACTTCCCCTAGCACATCTTCTTGCCATTCCCCCTGGTCACCAGAGAGAAGAGATCAGCATCTGCGCCTCCTCCTCCCCTTGTGAGGAAGCTGTAGACCACGATGAGGTCTCCCCTCAGTCTCCTCTTCTTTAGGCCGGACAGATTGTGTGACTTTAGCCGCTCCTCATACGGCTTCCCCTCTAAAACCTTCACCAACATCGTGGCCCTCCTCTGGACACTCTCCAGTAGCTTTATATCCTTCTTATACTGTGGCGCCCAAAACTGTACAGAGTGCTCGAAGTGGGGGCACACCAGTGCAGAGCAGAGCAGGACAATCTTCTCCCTGGACCAACCAGCGATGCAGTGCTTGATACATCTCAGGGCACGGCTGGCCCTCTTGGCTGCCAGGCCACACAGTTGGCTCACGTTCAACTTGCCATTGACCAGAACCCCCAGATTTCTGTCCGCAGGGCTGCTCTCCAGCTTCTCGCTCCCCAGTCTGTAGGTACCTCCAGGGGTGGTCTGTCCCAGGTGCAAAACCCAGCACTTGCCCTTGTTAAACTTCAAGCGGTTGGTGATTGCCCAGCTCTCTAACTTGTCCAGATCCCTCTGCAGGGCCTCCCTGCCCTCAAGAGTGTCAACAGCTCCCCCCAGTTTCGTGACATCCACAAACTAACTTAGTAAAACTTCAGGTCATTTATGAAGACATTAAAGAGTACTGGCCCTAAGATGGATCCCTGCAGAACCCCACTGGTGACTAGTCACCAGCCCGATGTAACCCCATTTACTAGGACCTTTTGAGCCCGACCCATCAGCCAGTTGCTCACCCATTGCATTTCGTGTTTATCCAGCTGCGTGCTGGACATTTTGTTCAGGAGGATACCGTGAGAGAGTATCAAAGGCTTTATTGAAATCCAGAAAGATTACATCACCTGGCTTCCCTTGGTCAACTAGGTGGGTGACCTGGTCATAGAAAGAAATTAAATTTGTTAAGCAGAACTTTTTTTTTCTTTCATTTGTTTTTGTGTTTGTTTTTTTTTTTCCAGGTTCATATAGGGAAGGTCCTGCTTAAAAGAAAGCAAAAAGGAAGGCAATAGCTAATCCTGGGAGCAGCAGAAGGCTTTCTACTGAGGTGCTTTGGTACTACAGTGACACAGGTTTTGTAATGCTTTTGTCTTACAGAGCTGTGAAGTTTCCTCTGGCACTTTTTGTATCAATAGGAACAGTATCTCCTGGCAGTTTCCAGTATGGGATGTTGCCATCAGCCTGTTCTAAGTCCCCCTAAAATGTCGTGTGAGGGATTCTGATCTGTTTTTCACTTCCTATCCTAGAATGCTGTGATATAAATAGCAGGCAGTTGTTAATTAGTTCCCATATGCTTCCATGTGTTGTGATGCCATGTGTTTATATTCATGTGCACTTTTAAGGATAAATCTTTTCTCAGTTACTATAGCAATAGTAGTTCTTATACAGATAAAGACCAGATACTTAATTAAAGAAATAGATAGCTTTCAGCCTCAGAGGAAGTGTACTACAGCCATACATATTCGATATGCTGCTTCTGCCACCATATAGGTCCAAGAGCCCCCTGCACATTTGGCATGAGTTTGCAACAGAAGCCTCCACATTCTGTATGACTTGAGACTATGGTTTACCTCCATCCACACTTTACCCCAGTCTGTGCTCCTTGAGTAGGCCAAGTACTGTTCAGTACCAGCTTACATACGCCAATGTCTCAAAGAGGCCACGGCAGCATCTTGGCTTGTGGCCACAGAAGTGGCTTGTGCTTCCAGCAGGCACATGAGTCTCCAGAAGATGACAAGAGCCTGCCAGGAACCTGCCCCGTGAGGAGCACTTACCTGAGAAGTATCAGTAACCAACTGAGGGTAAAACTTTTACTAGAAATTTAGTCCAAATCAGGAGCAAGCTTCCAGAGTGAACTTCCTGACAATGCCCCTGCTGTGCTCTGGATTGCTTTGCAGAGCTGTGTTGGGGCAGATGCACTGAATTACTTCTGGATAAGCTACACCAGGAAATGCACTCTAGGAGCACACCTACAGCTCTCCATGTACTAACCAGGGTAGTGTGGACTTACCAGGACCAACTATTCCTGTTGGGCTGGACTATTGTTTGTGTATACATAGCCCGAAGCGAATCTCATGAAAAATCAGTGAGATAGATGTCGTATAGTATGGTATGGTGTGCCAGCTGTATATAGCATCACAGCTGTGTCCAAGAACTGAGATACGAAGATACTACATGGAGACAGCTGCATACCGTGGTTTTTAGTGGTGTACAGAATCTCAGGACAGTTAAGGCTGAGAAGGATCTATGAGAGCCTCTAGTCCACTCTTACATCCCCAGTTACATGTTACATATGTATTGGCATTTTTTTAGACTAAGGAAGCCACAGTCCTACACGGTTGGTGGTTAGTAAAAATCACAAATGCTGGCTGTAATGCTCTAGAAGAAACAATATTGATTTTTTTTTTTCTCCTTGGACTGAGAAACCTGTTGAGAAACAGGCTTTCAGGCTCTGTATGGGCCTGACCTGGGACATAAAGGGTACCCATGTCTGCTTCTGGGCTAGCTGAAGACAGAATCAGATATGCCTTTTTATGCAGCCAGAGAAGAACAAACATTTTACTCCGAACTAAACAAAATAGTACTGAAGCATAGAGACTTGACAAAACTTCTCAACTGGCTATCTTCACAGAGACCCTAGGTGAATCATCAGTCCCTACTGACCAGGAACGAGAATTATTATTAAAAAAAGACAAAACAGAAGCCACAAAGGACTAAAATAAAAGAATGGCAGCAGAGACCAATATCTAATGGTAAAAGAGAAAGCCAAAAGTTACTGTGGAAATATATAACAGAGGTGGAATTAAAATGCACCAATATGACAGAACAACAGCCAAGTCTACTAAATAAAACTGTTGAAGAAAGGAGACAGTATCTGAAATGGAGCAATGAAGCATACATACATATGCATAGACACACACGCACATATATATACATAATGTATATTATAATGGTAGGTGAATGCCTTCTGAGGGGAACAAAGGGTCCAGTATGCCAGACAAACTCTCCTCTTAGAGAAGTCTGCTGCCTCCCTGGGGCCCAGGTTAAGGGCATCAATAGGAAGCTTCCTAGCCTGGTATAGCCCTTGGACTATTACCCATTACTTCTGTTCCATGTGGGTGGTGATGAAGCTGCAACACGTAGTCCAAGGGCGATCAAAAGAGACTTCAAGACCTTGGGATGGTTGGTAGGGGAATCTGGAGCACAGGTTATTTTTTCTTTTCTCCTTCCAGTTGCGGGCAGCAGAACAGATGGACCCAGTCTATTAATACATGGCTCCATGGCTGATGTCACAGCCACAGTTTGGGGGTTTTTGATAATGGCCAACATGGCACCAGGCTTGCTGGTATCAGATGGGATCCACCTTTCTGAAAGGGGGAAAAGGGTCTTTTGTCACGAGCTAGTGGGCCTCATTGACAGAGCTTTAAACTACGCTTGAAGGGGAAGGGAGATAATATCAGGCCTACCCATGACAAGCTGTGGGATGACACACCAGAGTGACAGGGTACTAGCGAGGGCCCTCAGCCTGTTGCTGTGAGATATGCTGGCTACACTGCAGCACACCTGAAGTCTTACAGAGATAAGCCAGGGGCTCCTGAAGTAAGAAGACTATAGGGACACTGCCCACTTGTGTAGGGATGGTGTCAAGAAGGCCAAAGCACGGATGGAGCTGAACTTGGCAAGGGATGCAATGAATAGTAAAAAGGGCTTCTACAGCTATGTCAGCCATAGAAGGAAGGTCAAAGAAAGCGCACCCTCCCTGATGAGCAAGACTGGCAAACTGGTAACAACAGATGAGGAGAAGGCTGAGGTACTCAACAACTTTTTTGCCTCAGTCTTCACTGGTGACCTCTCTTCCCACACCTCTTGAGTGGATGGACTGCAAGATGGTAACTGGGGGAGCAAAGTTCCTCCCACTGTAAGAGAAGATCAGGTTCAAGGTCACCTGAGGAACATGAACATACACAAGTCTATGAGACCTGACAAGATGCATCCCAGAGTCCTGAAGGAATCAGCTGATGTAGTTGCCACACCACTCTCCCTGAAATCCGAAAAGTCATGGCAGTCTGTTGAAGTCCTTGGTGACAGGAAAAAGGGAAACATTGCCCCCTTTCTTAAAAAGGGTAGGAAGGAGGGCCCTGGGAACTACCTGCCTGTCAGCCTCACCTCTGCCTGGGAAGGTCATGGAGCAAATCCTCCTAGAAGCTATGCCAAGGCACATGGAGGAGAGGGAGGTGATTGGAGACAGCCAGCATGGCTTCACCAAGGGCAAGTCCTGCCTGACCAACCGTGTGGCTTTCTACGATGGAGTGACTACACCAGTGGACAAGAGAAGAGCTATAGATGCCATCTATCTGGACTTCTGTAAGGCCTTTGACACAGTCCCCCACAGCATCCTTCTCTCTAAAATGGAGAGAGATGGATTTGATGGGTGGACTGTTCAGTGGATAAGGAATTGGCTGGATGGTCACATCCAGAGGACAGTGGTCAATGGCTCAATGTCCAGATGGTGACAAGTGGTGCCCCTCAGGGGTCCATACTGGGATGGGTACTCTTTAACATCTTTATCAATGACATAGACACTGGGATCGAGTGCACCCTCAGCAAGTTTGCGGATGACACCAAGCCGAATGGTGGGATGGGACAGGATGCCATCCAGAGCAACCTAGATAGGCTGGAGAAGTGGGCCTGGGTGAACCTCATGAGGTTCAACAAGACCAAGTGCAAGGTCCTGCACATGGATCAGGGCAACCCCCAGTATCAATACAGGAAGGGACCGAAGAGCAGCCCTGCCGAGAAGGACTTGGGGGTACTGGTGGATAAAGGACATAAGCTGACAGTGTGCACTCGCAGCCCAGAAGGCCAACTGCATCCTGGGCTGCACCCCCAGCAGTGTGGCCAGCAGGTGAAGGGAGGTGATTCTCCCCCTCTGCTCTGCTTTGCTCTGGTGAGACCCACCCCTGCCTTGCAGTGCTGCCTCCAGCTCTGGGCCCTCAGCACAGGAGAGACACGGACCTGCTGGAGTGGGTCCAGAGGAGGCCACAAAAATGATCCGAGGGCTGGAGCACCTCTCCTATGAGGACAGGCTGAGAGAGTTGGGCTTGTTCAGCCTGGAGAAGAGAAGGCTGCGGGGGGACCTTCTAGCAGACTTCCAGTACCTGAAGGGGGCTTATAAGAAAGATGGGGACAGACTTTTTAGGAGGGCCTGTTGCAATATGTTTTTAAACTAAAAGAGGGGAGGTTTAGACTAGATATAAGAAAGAAATTTTTTACAATGCCGGTGGTGAAGCACTGGCACAGGTTGCCCAGAGAGGTGGTAGATGCCCCATCCCTGGAAACATTCAAGATCAGGCTGGATGTGGCGGAAACCTGCTCGAGTTGAAGATGTCCCTGCTCATGGCAGCTGGGGTTGGACTAGATGATCTTTAAAGGTCCCTTCCAACCCAAAGTATTCTAAGACTAAATTTAAATGCCTACAGAAATAGCCCAGAATTTAACTTGTGTTGAGAAAATAGTAAAAAAGGCTGCAGAGCAGTAAGCAGCCTGGAAAAATTACTAACTTTTGACTTGATGTTTATATTTTAAAACAAGTCAAGAAACAGAACAGTCACAGTAAAAAAGGTATGTTTCAAGTTTTTCAGCAAAATTAAAAAAAAAAAAAAAAAAAAAGCAACAAAAAAACCCCCAAACAAATATTGTTTTAGTCAACCCAAAATATTTCCATAATACACAGTGTTGTCCTTTGTATTGGAGCCCCTACCATTTCACTTTAGTCCTCCTTTTTTCATTGGCCTTTTTTCCAATTGAAAAATAAGTTTGAAATGAAAACGTTTGGGCTGAAACTAAGCATTTATTTTTGAAAAGTAAAAATGAAATGTTTTCCATTTTTAAATTCCCCTTCCACCTTCTTTTCTTTAAATCACTTCAACAAATTTGGTTTCTCAGACATGTCAGTGAACCTGAAATACTGCATTTTTGTGAATTTGAAGCTGTTCTCCTAAAGACGCCTGTAATTAGCAGGAGGGTTTCTTAATTCTTTTATGCCTCTATTCTTTTTTGTTCTGCCTTGTAAGGACCCGCATTTGGAATTGCTCACACAGGATCAAATACATTCTAGACAAAAGTTAGAAAATACGATGATCTTTGAACCTAGTCTGTTATTTTTCCCAAGCAATAAGGCATGTATTGTAGCTAATTGTCTTAAAGCTTTAAGCACATTGAGAGGCTTTGAAATTAATATAGAAGTAGGATTAAATATATAAAAGCATATTTATTATTATTGCTTGTATGCCTCTGGAAATAGCATTTTAAACTAATGACCTGAAGGCTAAAAGTGTGAAAAATTGTACTGACTTGGCAAGAGAGGAGTTTTCATTAGCAGATCGACAATAACAGAGATGATGGATTTGACAGACCCAACCAGCTTTTTCAAGAACTCATACAATTAATTGTTCTAAATAGCAGGTATTGCAACACATTGGGCCAAGGAAGGGAATTAAATCATACAGAAGACGAAAAGGTATTAAATGAGAAGGTACTGAAGATGAAGTCCACTTGTTAGCATTGTGTCTTCTCTCCACACCCCTCCCAAGCACACAGCTTGCTCTTGTATGAAGACAACTCTTTGCAGAGACAGCCTGGCACTGCTGGCTAGGGCTGATGTAGGCTCCACATCCCCCTGCATAGGCAGCCCTGGCGCTCTCACTGCTCATACACCGAGAAGGAACCTGCATGCCAACCACACTGCCAGGTGAAAGAGGACGGAATTTTAATGACAGCCTATTTTAACTGAAAAACTGTGACCCTTTAAACACTGCTCACAAATTTACAGTTATTAGCAACCTTGGTTGGGACAGCCTGTAGGTCAAGGGGAAACAGGAAGACGAAGAAGAAAAATTAAATGCAGTAATTTGCTAGTACAGAAATACGGTACGACTTTGTATGCTGTGTTCTTAATGCACTTGTACTTATGGATCTGCATGTACACTCATGGAGGAGGGTGTACATGTCTGTTTATTTATTTCACAGAAAGCTACAGTAAGGCAAGACTTTTGAAAACTTTAGCCATTTTTTAAGGAAGCACTTAGCCTTTGTATATCTAATCCAATACTATAACCTGCTTTTTCCATAAAGTTCAAAATAAATAAGCCCCTGCAGACTTTATAAGTACTTTAATCCTTGTGCATCTATATAAGGATCTGGATATGCAGAAAAATTGAGTTAATGTCTAGGTGACAATTTCTTTTTGAAAGTGTAGCTCAAGACCAAACTGAAGACTGAGGCCATGAGAACAATCATGTCATCAGATTATTTTTAAGGAACATGACTTATCTTCCTAATTCTATTTTATTGAAATCAATGAAAGACTTGCAACAGTGAAATGTGGTCAGAGCCACAGCTGATATGTCTAATTAATAGGCTACATCCACTCCATCTGTCCCACAAAATGTCTGAGAAAGAGCATAGGGTAAAACATTCCCATCCTGAGTCAGTGCTGTTCAAATCCTGCATAAAATAACAGTGAGAGCACTTGGAGGATTTCATACTTGAAGTATCTAAACATTTGTGCCAGCACATTTCATCAAGTTTCCATTTAGAGGAATTTTGTGGGTAAATTAGAGTAAAAACTCAGATGACAAGAAATGTGTGGGTGTGCTTCTTGTACATATTGCGGCAGATCCTGAAAAGCCACTCTTCTATGTAGGTCCCGGAACCCTACTATGAAATGCAAGTTTTTCTGACTCACCCAGGTGTGTCCCATTGTCTCTGGGCAAGGCATATAATACGTGTTGGCAATCTCCCTTTCAGTGCAGCAAATGGCTTTAGGACTCCTACTCCAAAATCCAAAACCACCATAGCTGCATGACTAAAACACTAATCCTGTATAATAAATAATTCTGAAGGTTCAAATGTATTCAAAAAATGTTGAAAAGTTAACTTGCATCCACAGGGCCTGATGCCAGGTATGGTATTAACTGTGTGAACTTTATGTTGAATTGACTAATAATCACCTTTCTACAGCTAGTGTAAAACCTGTGTATGTTCCATACTATAAGCTGTGGTTAATTTTAGAGAAATCAAATCATATGCTCCCCGATCTGGACCAAACTCACATTGTTTGGTGATCAGGTAGTACAGAGAAACCGTATTCATGACTGTGGAACTGTAGCTTCAGAGATAGTGAAACTTGGGAAGAAGATAGAGAGTATCTATAGAAGAATAATCAAGGTTGGAGAGGAGGAATGGACCAGAGATGGGGTTTTTTGGTTTTGTTGTTGTTTTTTTGTTTTTTTTCCTGTTAACTGAGATATTGATAATGTCAAATATCAGGGATCTCTGTAGCTTTCATGCAGTATATCTGCTACTCTGAACAGAATGGGAGCTCTGCATCCATGCCATTTCATATTACATAAACACCATTTATATTAAGTGTACATAAAATTGTTAAGCACTAATCAATTCATGACGCTAAGCAATTACCCAGACTTCTGTATGTTCAAACATACAGAATGTACAGAATGTTTCAACATACTATTCCACTTCACTAGATTTATTTTGTAGCAGGCTGCATACAGACACGCACACACAGACTTCCCTGCTAACTCTATACCACGCATCCATAAGGGTAACATCTCTTCATAAACCTAGCCTGCATCTGTTCTCTAGCACTGAGACCAACGGAAATGGAGGAGCCTGCATCAGTATTATTAAACTCTACAAAATACGGTGATAACATCCAAACTTGCCTGCTGGGAATGGCCACCGGCCCATGCTGGCTCCCTAACCATGCCTGTGAACTGGGAGAGGGCTGTCTGGCCAAAGCCACTGCAGGACTGGGCTGAGGCTGACCTGCACACAGAGGTCTGAGCTCCTGCCTCAGACACCTGCTCTGCTGTGGTTTAATTTACTACTATATATGCAGTGACAGTGTCTCCTAGTGGCTATATTCTTGAAGGAAGACTCAAACCCAAACTTCACACCTGACAAACTCCCACTCTTCAAAGGTATACAAAATACAAACATGCCTCTGGATTTTTAGAGTATCTAAACCAGCATCACTCAAATAGGTAAAATAAATTATTTAAACATTCAAGGTTTAATGTCTGAGTTACAAAGTCACATGCTGATTTAACATCTAAAACCTATCACTAAGTTATACAAATGTTGAGGTTTTTTAAGGAAAAACAGTAGCAAGATATTGCATTCTTTTCCTTTTGAAATAGTAACACTAAAGAGAGAGATGAGAGCCATAACAAACCCATGAGAAGCAAGGTGTTCAGGACTTTGCTCAAAGGTCTGAAGGCAAGCACGGCCATCAACTGGATCTGACTCAATCTCATTTAATCTTTAGGTCCCCTCAAACCCTTTAAAAGCAAAGGAAATGCTTAAATGCTCTGCTACGGCAAGCCTCCATAGGCTCAACCTGCCACGTACTGAGCCCTATGCCAGACACCATAATCTGTGAATATGAACTGATGTCACTGGATCTCTGAACCACACTAAGGACTCACGAAAGGCAATGCTGCCAGGGATCAGAAGGCCACTTCTCCCAGCAGCACCCTGTCTGCAGTCATGGCCAGCAGAAGACATTTAAACAAAGAACATAAAACCAAACAACCCTCAACAGCATCAATACTTGGTTCTAGCTCTTCCTCCTTGATCTAGCTATTTTCCATTTTCAGCACCAGCTAAACACGAAAAATCCATCTCAGTAATGAGATCTGAATCAGGGGATTTTGTAAAAGGAAGACTTAACAGTCGAGACACACAGCGTATTCAACAGTGCGCAAAAGCCCCACTTGCTGGAACTACAGCAAGGTAGACCCAAAGGACACATGGGGCTGATTTTGCCATGTTGGGGGGCATTTTCTTTCTCATTTTCAACCGATTGAAGTTTCCTGTTGTCAAAAGAAAAAAATAATGACGGGAGAGGCGCAGACAATGAAATCTTTCCTAGCAAATCCTGTATCTAAGTGACCACTACTTCTTAACAATGAAATACAGAATTGCCTTCCTCTGTGTATATATTGGGGGCTTTTGTTGCTTGCCAAGTATCCTGTCACACTCCTGATACCCCCACTTTGGAGCTTTTATGTAAGCTTCCCTACAAGAGGAGAAATAACACACTGCAAAATTACTGCAGTTGGGGTAGTTCTATCACAATAAAATGAAGCCTTCATGTACTTCCGATCTCAACTAATGTATCTGCAAGAGCCACCAGACACAAACCTGGAGTGCACACAGTCTGCACCCACTTCCAGCAGGTCTTCTCCATTCACCTGTGCGTGCCTGAGACACACTGCTCTGCTTGCAGCAATGGGCACTTGCTGTTACCTTTTCCCCACTGTGCCGGTGCTGGTGAAAAGCCTTTCTTGGATGTGGTCTGATCAGTATTCACTTTCCCTGACGATCGTTATGGTACCTGATTTTGCTGACCTTTAGGCCAGAGTGTAAAGCTTATCTCCACCCCCAGCTTTTTACCTGAGGGGAGGGAAAGATGACAATTCAGTTTTGGAAGAGGTTCTCACTGGTAAAAGAGGATTGACAAGTGAAATGATGCCCACTCAACTTGTTTTCCACACCTCCTTCAGCTATCACCAAGCAGTAGTTGAATCATACCAAATAAAGAGTTCCAGCTTATTTTAGTCTAGGTAAAGTTTCCTTAAAAGTTTGAAAGCAAGGCCTAAACTTTTTGTTTCTTTTCTCACCCTGACAATTTAGACCCCACATTCCCCCACCGGTCCAAAGCAAGCATAGACCTCTATTGCTGCCTTATGTGGGAACGAAAACAGCAGGTGACTGGAGCACCCAGAGGGAAGCGAAAGTTGAGGTAGTCTAAGGATACAGAAGGGACAGAGAAGAAAGAGCTGCAACCCTGTGCATGTAGGCTGGTTCCTCCATCTCTAAGCTTCTTCCTCACAGCTCCAATTATTTGTTGACAGTATCTAGTTAAGTGATTTCATTGTCAGGGGAAATGCTACAGGGCAAATTACACTGCTGGGCTGCTACAGAAACAGGAATGTACAAATCTGGAGGAGAAATTCCCTGTGAAGGCAAGGCAGTAGCAAATGGTAGATTAGTTACCTCTGTCACAGCCTGATGAAGAGCCAGAAGAGCCCCACAGATTTGCCCTCTGGCAGAGCTAGGGGACTGTCCTTTTTCTAAAGCAACCAAAGCTAATACTTTCCAACCTTCCACTCCTCCCAAGCCAACTCTTGGGTGCCACTCTGCAGAGAGACAGTTCTTTCCTTTGTCCAGGTAACAGGACACTTGCGTGCACACCCTCCCAGACATGTGTTGGGTTACTTAAATCAGCTCAGCAGGTCTTTCAGCCTGACAGACACAAAAGCAATATAAACAGAGCTTCCTTTTGCAGTTTGTCCTCAGAGAGTCCTATCCAGAGCAGATCATGCTGATACAACCTGACAACATCCAGGGATAAAGGAGAGGCTCAAATCAGACTCAGTCTAATACTAGCTAGTATTATAAGAAGGCAACCAGAGATCAAAGAAATCGTGTTTTTTTTTTTTCTTTCCTACTACTAGTTACTCGGTAAATCAAACAAGCCCCCAGCCTCATCAGAGCAAAGAAGCGGCTGATCCTCACAATCCTGTCATGGGTAGGGAGAAAGGTTTCTTACCAAAGGACGCTACCATGGCTGAACTGTGTTTGCTTTTCTTTAAAGCCTCTTGTATAACCCTTCGCCCTTCCCAGTGTTTCTCTTGCTAGCACTGTAATGCATTTGGCACAAAACTGCAAAATTGCAAAACTACTCAAGAAGTTGGATTTGTTTGTTGCCTTTTTAAGGGGG
>KL287260.1:0-15425 GCA_000699545.1 Podiceps cristatus | reverse complement strand
GAGGGAAAGTCAGGTAAAAGACAGAGGAATTAAGTACTGAATCAAGGCCAGCTCTTCCTTAAGGAAGAAGCGAAGCAGACATTTATCCATAATACCCAGGAGCTTATGTGGGTGGTCATTTTTTCGGAAGAAATTTGTTTTGAGGAGGGTAGTTGGATTTGGAGCGATGACTTGAATGCATGTTTCCGACACACTCCTTGTTGCAGTAACGTGCATAATAGTTGCTGGCACAGGCAGCAGATCCTAAGGCTTTCTCCTTCCGCCATACTCACATTTTGAATACCCAGAAAACAACTCACAGAGTGAGCCCTGCCCCTGCAGGTAAGTCACAGAGTGTGTGTGAACAACTCAACAGCACCTGGATTTGGTGCATTTTTTACAGGAAATAACTATGTCTGCAGCCCTTTAGAAGTTGGAAGCTCTGTGTGCCCAGGTCTTCTATTAGATCCAACTCATGTTAAGCTGTTGTTCTGTAGGAAGAAACACTCAATGCTGTTTCTGAAAGAAAAATTAGTTTGGAGAGTAAACATCTTAATTTTACTTGGAACTAAATTGCATGGAATTGTTACCTTAATTACCTCTATCATTATTTCCAAAACTAAGAACTAAATAAAATGTTTTCTTTGTAATAGAATTAAATTTCCTTGAGGATTAATCTTTCCCAATTTCAAAGAAAACCCTCTTCTTATAAGTACTTTATATAAAGTACAGTATGTAAATGCTTTTCTCAATGACTTTTTTTTTTTTTCTCCAAAAGAGCTGTCAGAAGGATTGTCAGTCCTTGAGCATAGTGAAATCTTCTTTTCTTTTTCCTATTGGAAAATGACTCTGTGCAATTTCTTTCACTTCTATATTTCTGGAGCTTTGATGCACTGGGAATAATGTTCTTAGATTAGAGTTTTGCTTATTACTATTATCTGATCAGATCTTAGCAATATTTGTAAGGAAAAGTTTAGAAAAATCTCACTGGACAACTGAAAAGATACATACATTTATTCTTACAGCAGAAGAGCTTCTCTGGGGAATATGTGACAAGCTCTCAGCCTTGAGCTCACTAGAGCCAGGAATAATAATAAGACTATTGGAAAAAACCCTCTTTTGTCGGAAAGAGAAACTGCTGGAGTTACTAGATTATGGCTAATGTAGGAGAGGATTACATCTCAGCTACAGAAGCCTGCGTGCCCTTACATCACACACATAAATAAAACTCCTAGTAAGGGCAGTGCAGACGAGCTGCTGTGCTGTCAGTCTGAAGTAAGAGTTGTGAAGGCAGGCACAGACGGACCAGAGAGGCTGCTGAGAGCCTCCCGGAGAGCTCTGCGTCCTGCAGCACCAGAGGTCTCAGGCTGAGCTACCTATTCCTACAACTGAGGAAAGTTCTATCTTTTCTGTGCACAGATCTGACTCCAAATCAGTTAATAGACCACTGAATATTTCAGGAATGGCCTCTGCACAGCACATGCCCTTTTTGATTTTTTTTTGTTTGAAACTGGTAGGAGTGGAAGACTTAGATTTATCTTATGGAGGCAGTTTGCATAATAGGTCAGTGACTTCCTACAAAGAGCTGATAGATGTATTGTTTTACACATTTACCATGCACAGAAATAACTTGTTTTTTTCTACCAAAATATGAGTAGGCTCCTGACATTTACAGGGAACTACAAAAAAAGGAATATTATATTTTAAAAAATCATGAAATGAAGCCTGAAAAAGAAGATAGTGTATTAATTCTAGTTATTAGATGTATAAATTGTTAGCAGTCATGTACCAGGATAAAAAGGTTTTTATGACACATCCTTTTTTTTTTTTTTTTTTAATAAAGTTATTAGCTTTGCCAGCGTATCTACAGGTCAAACAAAACCTGGCTGCCATAATAGAATAAATCTTTGACCCATGAGGAAGATTTTGTAACCTTCTCTATCATAAAATTAAAGAATGTTCTTTATGCAACTATTATACAACAGTTTCATGGTTAAAACAAAATTAGCAAATACCTGTTAAAAATATGAACTGAATTAAAATTTTAACTTGAGATACTGTTACAAAGTCATTCAAAGTCCAAGAAAGTAATTTCTTTGACTCGTTTCTTGGGATCCAGTGCTTTGTTCAGAACAAGCTATATATATTTCATACCTTAAGACTTGCTATGCCTATGATTAAATATACAAAGTCATCTAAATGTGTGGCTTAAATATTTAGTGTATAACACTTTTAGTTGTCCTCTACCCGTCAGAAGTATAGTAGCAAAGTCAAATCTGCTATTCTGTATTTGTGTACCACTTCTCTATCCAAAACCACAAGCATGTAATAACATTTCTCTGCCGTTCCAACAGCCCAGTTAGCCCTCTGACACCGCAGGGAAGGAGCCCTCTGTAGTACACCTCTGCCACGCTGCAGAGAAAGGGGAGAAAACCCACAGACATTGTCACTTGGTTTCACTTTGACCAGGATTCACTTTCTGGCACTTTATTTGGTCTGCAGGGAGGTCATACAGTCTATGTCTTTTTCAGCTCCAGAAAAGTAGACTTAAGCTGTAGCTTTCCATTGCTCGCATTGTTATGGAGAGATGTGTGAGAGTTGTCGGCATATGGTTTGGGAATCAGCAAAAGAAGGAAGGGATAAGATTGATTTTTCAAAAGGCAATCTGTCTGAGACCTTTGAGACAGACACATTAGTTCCCCCAAAGTCTGACCTCTGTGAAATATTAAAATAAAAATGTTGGGAAGTAGAGGAGCATAGTTGCTCTTCTGATTCTAAGTTGTATAGTCAAGACCCAGGCCATCTGTTGGGGGCCTTACTTCTATCACTTTAATTTTTGTTTTTTTTGTTTTTTTTTTTTTTTAAAAAAAATAAATAAATTTTAAAGAGCCCTGAATTTTTCAGCTATCATTGTAAAGATGGACATTAAAAATCTGTTTTATTTTCCATAGTTGAAAAGCTGGTTGATGGTAAGTAATGGCCAACTAGTGAGGCACTGGAGTGAAACATAGAGTGTCCAGTATTTCAGACAGTGAGCTACACTTTATTTGTTGATTGGCAAAAATCAGTTCTGGTCAAATTTGTACTCTGTCTCTTCAATGCATTACATTGCTTCAGGGCATCACTGAGTCACTGTCATTTTAAAATTTTTAGTTTCAAAACCACCAATATTTAAATCTAGTTGCTAGCACATGCTTTGACCTGCCTGATATTAATACAGGAGAATGACAAAGCATTCCAAAGCATTTAAATGTTACTATAAATTAGAATATCACTGAGAAGAAATTTTTATAGCAGTTCTCAAGATGATGCTAGGTTCAAAAGGCCAATGCATACAGCACATCAGCTTACTTACTTTAATTGTAATAGTTTTGTGGCAATATCCAAATAATTATACATTAATGCTTAGCTACCTGTAGCTTAATCCAGTAAAGGACCTTGAAGCCAACACATTAGAAGCTTCAGTGTCTATGGTTTAAACTGTAATACCTGGAACAGAAACCTGAGTTAGGTTCCCTCCTGTGGGGACATAGAGAGAAAAAAGCCTTGTTACCCAGTCCAAAAGACCAGTTATGTCTAGAACCTCTCTAGTAGGAGACATAAAACACCAGGATTACAACTGTCCTTTTATTCTGGCATCTGATGAGCTCTGTCCACATATGGGCCTTAAGCATTCTTTTTCTGAAACAGGGATTACTATTCATAGTCTGAAAGGAATTTCTTGTTCTAGTTCTTTTGGAGTAGGAGGCATTACCATCTTGCTTTGAAGAACCTAGAGGTCTTTTTAAAAGAATATAACCAAATGTTTGTTTTCTAAGCAGCTCGATCTCATTCATGTGTAATGAGCATGTTCTAGTAACGCTGATAAGAATTCTGGTCTCAGGGATTGAAGAAGAGGGTTGGGGCAAGCAAAGTTATGAAGTTTAATCACAGTGACTGGATTTATAGGTCACCATTTGGAACTTGGGTGTTTTGATTCCATCTCACTTCTCATCTGAAGGACCAAGCTCCTTACTGAATCTTTAGCCTGTAATCTGCAAAATGAAGGTTTCAACATCAGCTACTCAAGTAGTCTTTCTAGTTCAGAATTAAATTTGTGATTAGCATGAATTCTGATTCCATTTAATCAAATATTAAATATTTTAAAAATACCTTAAATTTGAGACGCCTTTGAAGAATTATTTTTAAGATGCTCCTGTATCTTTTACCCCAGTTTGCTTTGATTGTTGTTTCCTCGTTAGAGTTTCAAACTACTTAAAATAAATGTAGGTCAGAAATTTGCTAAGCTGTCATTATATTGCAGCATTGATTGCTGGTGATAATCTCACTGGTTTTAGAGCGACTTCTAATTCATGCAGTATCTATGTCTGTTTTGATTAGATGGTTTAGGACAATACAGGATAAAGGAGAAAACTAAATATGGAATGACAGCTTAAAAACCACAGTCATGTTAAATGCAGGTCCACCAAAACGAGCATCAGTTTTTCATGTTGCAATTACTCTTTGCTGCGCATTGGAGTCTCCGTCCAGTAAACCCTTGTTGAAGAATGGTGAAAGGTTTGACAGATGAGTTGCTGGGGTAATTACTGAGTTCCTTTCCATCTCACTAGTTTTTTGTCTGATAAATGAAGGCTTAAATTCTGATTTCAACAATTCTAATCTCAGTAGCACAATCAATTACAGTGAAATGCCAATATATATTTTTTCCAGAGTCTGGCCGATTTAAGACTCCTTCCTTTGAGTTGTTTATTGTTTAGGTCAAGGGATAGCATATGTATGATAAATTTATCCAGTCACAGACAAAAACAAAATGCAATTTTAAGTGACAGGTGCATTTTTAGCTGATGGTGTTACCATGTACCAAACAAAACCTTAATTCTCCTTTTAAGTAATAGCTAAGTATAAAATGAAAGCTGAGAGGGAAAATTATTGCTTTGAATAAGTATCTCCCAAACAACCATAAGGAGAGAGAAAAGCCCCTTCCATGAGAGAAAGCTAATGGACAGTGTTGCCACAAGAACATGAGTTTTTAGAAATTAAAATAAAAAAAAAAAAAATCCAAGATGTTAAATAATGAGATGACTGAATATTTGTCAATGGAGATAGGGGATCAAAAGACTTGGAATGAAAACTGGTGTGTTTGTAAAAAGGTTCTACATGATGTTGTCACTTGCACTGGTGGAAGACTTGATTGTACCTGGTTATCTCAACTTTTGTCTTACATTCTTTCTGTAGAAACATATTCCCATATAGTATCTGAGGCGAAATGGGTGATTTTTGTGGCTATATACTATAGCTGAATATGAATGTCCAGACAATTCATGCAGATGGTCTGACTTTTACATTTAGAATTGAATCTCAGTTTTATTTCTTACTGATTTATACTTGATCATAAACAAGCCAAGGCAAAACAATGTCAGAGCTGTTCTAAATCTACTGTTGTTAGCTAGCAAGCAAAATTGAAAAGTGTTGGTCCAGTAAAATGGTATAATCCATGAAATAATACCAAAGTTTCTTGATATATTATTCAGAACTAATCACACAAATCTAGCTATTTCTTGATATTAATAAAAATTTGATTTTTCTGTAAATTAATCCAATAGGTAGGACTGTCATTCATACTTCATACATATCTGCTACTAAGTAACAGATAGATGTCTATGCAGGTAAAACAAAAATATGAGAGAGACCAAATATGAGAAAAAGACCAAATGTAATACAAGAAAAAGGCAACAGGCTGAAAAGAGAAAGTCAGAGGATGTCACCTTTTTCAAAATGTCATGCATTCTTGCTTTCCCAAGTTTATGGTATTTTATTGGAGACTTGAAGGCATTACTTCTGAACAGGAGTTTAGACACTTGTATCCTGTGAGCAACTTTGAAAATGTTATTTATGTTGTTGTTAAGAAATACTTCCTGGAGAAGGCAGGAGGATTTGAGGAGAAACTGTGGGCCAGTGGCCCCTTCAAAGGGATGAACCAAGGAAAAGCCTCTCTGTCAAGGTAGCAAAATGACCAGCGGATTTCTTTTAAGCAGCCATCTGTCTCGTGATATCTGTTGCAACTTGTAATGAGTTTCTATAGCTTTTTTTTAATTATTATTTTTTAATGCTTAAATGTGTAGCAGAGTCCTCATGAGCACTTGCTGAGACGCTCTCTGTGGGGATTTCTCTGTCTATCCCCAGGTTTGCCGAGAGGGGTGTGGGGGAACAATACAAAGTTACAAGGTCCTTTACAAGTAAGTAATGAACATCTTTGCTTTCCAGCATATAACAAGTAAATGTTAGTGTCTCGTTAATATTGTTTTTATAATCAATGACCTACAGTTTTATATTTTGCACTATATTGTTCTCTGAAACTCTGTTGTATTATATGTCTGTCTGCACACACAGACTCTCCCTGCAGGATTTTCTCTTAAGGTCCCAGCCTGCGGAAAAACTTTAGAGCTGCCATTGGTTTCAAGAGACTAATCTACCATCAGCTCTGGAACTGCTGGACGTGGGCCTCGCATGGATGAGGGGGCGGTAGGCACACTTGAGTGGATGCGCTCTTTTTCTCATCTCTCAGCCATCTGATGCCTTTCTTTTACATGCCTCTATGTCCCACCACATAGAGAGCTCTTATGTTAATCAGGGAAATATGTTCATCTTTGTTGCTAATATTTGGACAACAAAACTACCTGAAGGAACCCAGTTGTGTTTACCTAATTGGCTTTATTTCTGGTATTCTTTCAAAAAGCATACCTCTGAGACTCAAACATAAACACGATAAGAAATTTTCAAACTGCCAATGATTTCACTATTGACAATCTATAACCCATGAATATTTATTCTTGATTTTTTTTAAGTCCTTACTGAACAATTATTTTCTTTTTCAACAAGGAAAACTCCCATATTCACATGTCATCTTTTTTTGTTGACAGTTTAATGATTTCCCTATCTTCAGTCCCAAATTATTTTTATAGGGGACTTTCTAGGGTTAAAATTGTATAATATTTGTATTCTAGATTAACATAGATGCTTAGTAAGTAATTTTAAATATTAAAATGAACCATTACAATTCATTAAATACTCCCATTGTGTATGCATGTTTTTGTTTTTTTTTTTTTTTTAAATGATCATTTTTCCTTCTTTTTCCAATTCCTTATTGATTAAAGGAAAGGCTTAAAAGAAAGATGACAGCCAAAATAAGCATAGTTGCTCAGAATTAATATAATAATATAATTTTTTAAATGGTACATATCTGAACTATTAATACTTTGATTTTAAAATATCCATTTAGCTTAGTCCTTAAGATTACTGAACAATTTTCTCTTGCAGAAGTGGCTTGTACTAGAGTCTGAAATAAACAAAAGAGGAGCGTAGGTGTGATCCATCACATACTGTGGGCCACAGTGGATCAAAATCATTACCTGCTTTTAAATGCCTTTTATTGAAGGATGAAGAAAGTTTGATTTATATGTATTAAAATATTCTTTTCTTCATACCAGTAAGCATTGTTAAAAGTGGCTTTTGATTTTCCATGCAGGCTGGCAAACACTGGAGAGATTTTTCACGAAAGGATTAGATTTTTTTGTTGTTGAAAGATGAATTGGAAAAGGACATCTGCTTCTGTCCTTTTCTCGCTGTCAGACAGGGAAGACAGAAGAGCGGCACCAATCCATGTTCAACGTGGGGCTTACACACCAACACCAAACTCACTGGGAAAATGTTTTCCAAGTAGGGGTTGGGTAGTTTCCTACCTTTGAGAAAGGGGAGAAGGGATTCCTGAACCATGCTACTGCAACAAGGTAGTCATTGTATCACCAATATGACATGCATCCAACACAGTGGTGTCATCCAGTACTTCTGAAGGAACTAACTTTGGTTGCTTGTAAGAGAAACTGAAACTAAAATAAATTAAGACCTCCAAGCAGTGGTCTTCATCTAAATCAGATGTCTATCCATCCTGAGTCTAGAATTCTGAAATGCATAGAAAATTTCAGTATTAATAGGTGGCATGGCAGGTTCCTTGGCAATGAGTATTAGGGAGGTGGGCTGGTAGAAGGTAATGAGAATCTCCACTAAAACAGAGGAGAGAGACCTGACATGGAAAAAAATTCTTTCTGTTTATATACCAATAAACATAAAGATAGTCCATGCGATACACCTTAACTAATCCTACTGTAAACAGAGTACAGAAAACCTTCATAAGACTGCATATGCATTCATAGTGTTTTAGACTAACATCAATGTTTAAATTTGCTGTCTCTAGCTGCTGAAAATAGATTTAAATATAACTACATTTAGGGAAAACAAATATGTTGATACTTGCCAAATTCTAGCTTTAGTCACCACAGTGAGCCCATTTGAAATTAATTCTTCAATTTTTATTTGATGAAGGGTATTATTTTCTTTCAAATCTCCACTTGAGTGGTGCCAGACAGAAAATAATTTTAAAGGGTCAGAAAATCGATTGGCTGGATTTACAGTGTTTTAAAGCTTGACACTAGTTCTTTCTTGTCAAGGGTCATTCTTTAATTCCCTGAGTCACTCATCAGTCTTCCTGTTGGGAACGATGTCTACCATGGCTATTGGGGGCAGCACCAGATCTAAGCATGCTGAGCTCTGATGCTATCAAAGCCAGCTTTGAGTAACAAATCTGTTACATTTCTGAATTATTAGACTATAGTCTGACTTGGGCTCTCTCTAGCTACTGATCAATGCAAAAATTCCTCTAGATTTTATATTAACAAAATTGGATACAGAACCATTTGTCACCAGAAAGCATTGGGTTAGCCCTCTAAATGAATTAAATGCATGCACACAGAGTTAGCACAAGTCCTCCTTCCCCCCTTTATTTGTTTCCACAATTTCATGACAATCTGAATAGTACTCGTTGCTGTCTGACAGCCCATGTGATGCTGCTGGGTCACAATCCATTGCTCTGCTGTAAACCACTGTGCTTCACTGCTTCACGGGATTTCCCATGGAGTTTAATTTCCATCTTCTGAGCATAGAGTCATAGAACCATAGACTGGTTTGGGTTGGAAGGCACCTTAAAGATCATCTAGTTCCAACTCTTTTGCCATGGGCAGGGACATCTTCCACTAGACCAGGTTGCTCAAAGCCCCGTCCAACCTGGCCTTCAACACTTCCAGGGATGGGGCAGCCACAACTTATCCAAGCAAGCTGTGCCTCACCACCCTCATGATGAAGAATTTCTTCCTTAGATCTAATCTACATCTGCCCTCTTTCAGTTTAAAGCCATTGCCTCTTGTCCTATCACTACATGCCCTTGTCCAGCTTTCTTGTAGGCCCCCTTTAGGTACTGAAGGGCTGCTACAAGGTTTCCCTAGAACCCTCTCTTCTCCAGGATGAACAACCTCAACTCTCTCAGCCTGTCTTCACAGGAGAGGTGCTCCAGCCCTCTGATCATCTTCATGGCCCGCCTCTGGACTCACTCCAACAGGTCCATGTCCTTCTTGTGTTGGGAGACATAGAGCTGAATGCTCCAGGTGAGGTCTCAGGAGAACAGAGTAGAGGGGGAGAATCACCTCCCTCTACCTGCTGGTCACACTCCTTTTGATACAGCCCAGAATATGGTTGGATTTCTGGGCTGCAAGTGTACATTACCAGGTCACTTTGAGCTTTTTATCAACCAACACCCCCACATCCTTGGCAGGGCTGCTGTCCATCCATTCTTCATCTAGCCTGTATTTGTGCTTGGGATTGCCCTGACCCCTGTGCAGGACCTTGCACTTGGCCTTGTTGAACATGAGGTTTGCATGGGTCTACCTCTCAAGCCTGTCAAGGTCCCTCTGGATGGCATCCCTTCACTCCAGCTTGTTGACCACACCACTCAGCTTGGTGTTGTCAGCAAACTTGCTGAGGGTGCACTCAATCCCATTGTTAATGTTGCCGACAAAGATGTTAAACGGCACCAGTCCCAATACCAGCTCCTGAGGAACCCCCCCCCTCTAGTCTGCTAGGGGGCCCGCCTCTGGACTCACTCCAACAGGTCCATGTCCTTCTTGTGTTGGGAGACATAGAGCTGAATGCTCCAGGTGAGGTCTCAGGAGAACAGAGTAGAGGGGGAGAATCACCTCCCTCTACCTGCTGGTCACACTCCTTTTGATACAGCCCAGAATATGGTTGGATTTCTGGGCTGCAAGTGTACATTACCAGGTCACTTTGAGCTTTTTATCAACCAACACCCCCACATCCTTGGCAGGGCTGCTGTCCATCCATTCTTCATCTAGCCTGTATTTGTGCTTGGGATTGCCCTGACCCCTGTGCAGGACCTTGCACTTGGCCTTGTTGAACATGAGGTTTGCATGGGTCTACCTCTCAAGCCTGTCAAGGTCCCTCTGGATGGCATCCCTTCACTCCAGCTTGTTGACCACACCACTCAGCTTGGTGTTGTCAGCAAACTTGCTGAGGGTGCACTCAATCCCATTGTTAATGTTGCCGACAAAGATGTTAAACGGCACCAGTCCCAATACCAGCTCCTGAGGAACACCACTTGTCAGTGGTCTCCACTTGGACATTGAGCTATTGACTGCAACTCTTTGAGTCCAACCATCCAGCCAATTCCTTATCCACCGAGTGGTCCATTTGTCAAATCCTTTTCTCTCCAATTTAGATACAAGGATGTCATGCGGGATAGTATTTAATGCTACGATGTCTCGTAGTTGCTCTTCCCTTATTCGCCAATGCTGTAATCCTGTCATAGAAGGCCACCAAATTTGTCAGGCATGATTTGCCCTTAGTGAAGCCATGTTGGCTGTCAGCAATCACCTCCATATTTTTCATGTGCCTTAGCATGGTTTCCAGGACGATCTGCTCCATGATCCTGTCAGGAACAGAGGTGAGACTGACTGGCCTGTAGTTGCCTGGGTCTTCCTTTATTCCCTTTTTAAAAATGGGAGTTATGTTTTCCCTTTTCCAGTCAGTGGGAATTTTACTGGACTGCCACAGCTTCTCAAATATGATGGATAGTGGTTTAGCAGCATCATCTGCCAGTTCCCTTAGGACCTGCAGATGCATCTCATCAGGTCTCATGGACTTGTGCACCTTCAGGTTCTTTATATGGTCTCGAACCTGATCTTCTCCTACAGTGGGTGGTTCTTCATCCTGAGTCCCTGCTCTTGCCTTCTGTGACTTGGGTGGTGTGGCTAGAGCCATTGCCAGTAAAGATTGAGGCAAAAAAGTTGTTGAGTATCTCAGCCTTCTCCATATCCTGGGTAGCCAGGTCTCCCGTTTTCTTCTGGAGAGGGTCCACATGTTCCTTAGTCTTCCTTTGATTACTGACATACCTATAGAAGCTTTTCTTGTTGCCCTTGACATCCCTGGCCAGATTTAATTCTATCAGGGCTTTAGCTTTCCTAACCTGATCCCTGACTGCTTGGACAATTTCTCTGTATTCCTCCCAGGCTACCTGTCCTTGCTTTCTTCCACCCTCTGTGGGCTTCCTTTTTGTGTTTCAGTTTGTCCAGGAGCTCCTTGTTCATTCATGCAGGCCTTCTCATGTTTTTACTTGACTTCCTCTTTGTTGTGTTGTATCCCTCCTAAGCTTGGAGGAGGTAATCCTTGAATATTAACCAGCTTTCTTGGGCCCCTCTTCCCTGCTTGGTACTCTACCAAGCAGATCCCTGAAGAGGCCAAAATCTGCTCTCCTGAAGTCCAGGGTAGGGAGCTTGCTGTGCACCCTCTGCACTGCCCTAAGGATCTGGAGCTCCACCATTTCATTGTCACTGCAGCCAAGGCTGCCCTTGAGCTTCATATTCCCCACCAGCCCCTTCTTGGTGGTGAGAACAAGGTCCAGCATAGCACCTCTCCTTGTTGGCTCCTCTATCACTTGGAAAATGAAGTTATCATCAACACATTCCAGGAACCTCCAGAATTTCTTATGCTCTGCTTTGTTGTCCCTCCAATAGATACCAGGGTGACTGAAGTCCCCCATGAGGACCAGGGCTTATGAATGTGAGGCTGCTTCTATCTGTCTATAGAGGGCCTAATCCACTTGATTTTCCTGGTTGGGCAGCCTGTAGCGGTCCCCCACTATAATGTCACCTGTCCCTGCTCTCCCTTTAATCCTGACCCATAAACTCCTGGTCAGGTCCTCATCCATCCCAGGTGGAGCTTCGTGCACTCCAGCTGGTCATTGACATAGAGGGTGACACCCCTGCCTGTCCTTCCTAAAGAGCCTGTGTCCTTCCATTCCAACACTCCAGGCCCAAGAGCCATCCCACCACATCACTGTGATGCCAGTAAGTTCTCAGCCCTGCAGGTATGCTCACATGTGCACGTCTACGTGTGCTGAATATATTGCTGTCATGTAGGCTGTAGTAATACCAAGCCAAGCTTCTAAGGATGTAATCACACTGCTTATCTTATGTCAGACGTTTCAGGTACCTAAACTAAAAGCTTGGCCTCCCAGAGTCTTCATCTATTCAGTGCACAGGGAAAGGCTTTAACAAATATCAGGTCAGGGCAGAATCCCAATTTAGGAAGAACCTGTCTCTTGCTCTGTCTGTAACCTCAGCATTGTCCTGAGGGTTAGGTGGTGGTAATACCTCTTTTTTTTCTCTCCTGTGTTGTACAGAACACTGAAAACTTTGTCGGCAATTTAAAGATAATAAATCAAAATTGCATGAGTCAGTGGTCATTAATGATACATGTTGCAATAACATCCAAGTCTTTCTATAGAACTGCAAGGGATCTAAATTTGCCTTAATAGTGTACGTGCCAATTTAATGTTTTCTGAGTTTTATTTTTTTTTTTTTTTTTGGCCAGGGTAGCCTTCATAATTACAGTACTTACAGTCTTCAAGTTTCTAACATCACAATTTTTGACACTAATATGTTATGATCTTCTTTTCCCAGCTAACTAACACAGTGCAGTCAGTATTCATTCTGTATGAACTAATGCTACATTACAGTCTCATATAATACAAATTTTACTGTCAGATACTGATGAATGCTGATTGTCAAACATTTCATTAAATTCAATACATATCTCATGTAACTTGAATATAAATGCCATATCTAGATCTAAACTTTTCAGATCTGTTTTATAACTCTCCGCAGTGCTTTTAATATATGGTATCAGAATACTTGATATATAAAGGAATTAACAAATATATACTTTTTCTGCACGTTTTGTTTCAGTGAAAGGCTTTCTTTTCTTCAGGTGGTTGCATTAGAAGTCAAAGCTCCATGAAGGCCTAGTTTAGTACATTAGCTAGTTCCCTGAAGTTTGATTATGAATCAATTTCTGTCTTTACAGGAAGGACATTCTTTATGTCAAGCAAAATACACATTTCAGTGTCAAGCTTGACATTCTTCTTTTAGCCCTTTGACATGTTAAATAACACAGAAGTCAGACTGCAACATGTAAAGTGTCTTTTAAATTTCCATTGCAGAACTGGCTTATACCTTATAGTCAAAACAATCCTGTCAAATTCACGTGCCCTTCTGAAGCTCAGCTGTGATTGTCACAAACAAAAATTCAAAACTAATACAGAATCATAAAGTGATACCCAGTGAGATCACTGTTAATGTTTGCCTTTCATTTCATTTGTAACCTTAAACGTGAACCAAAAAGTTGTCATGTGTATGTCAAACAAGACACATGTATCATACAATCAGTTAGAAAATAGGCATTTCTGGAGAGATTCACTCCTTGATCCACCTCATTTATTAAAAGCAAGAAAAGATTCCTGTCCCACTATAATTAAAATAATGGGCATGTCATGCGTATTTGTGGTCATACATGGAGTAGTCTGTGTTAGAATTTGAGAGCAGAGAAGGTAAAGGAAAAAGGGAGAGACCTTCTCACGTGCTCTCTCACAGCTTTAATGCAGGCAGAGTATTCAGTTTTAAACAGTAATTGATTGCTCCTTTCCTAAGGGCTTTTATGCCTTTTCTGTTACCTAATTGCCTCTGTCTAATTTATTTGAGGTTAATGCATTAATGAGGGAAAAACATAACTCTTCTAAACTCTTCCAGCTTCTTTTGAGGATTTTGTGGAACGTTGCTGATCATTGTGTCTATCCTTGCAAGTAGATGTTGTTCTCTACAGGAGGTATTTCTGTACTATTGCAGAACCTGTCTGTAGAGAAAGAATGAAAATAAAACAAACAAACAAAAGTATCAATTCACTAGTGTTCTCAATGAAACTGAGGAATACCCACAGGGAAGTTGCTGTCATTACACTAAAGTTTTACTATCAGTTAAGACGACCATGTTCTCCGTTGTTTCCTTAAGAGGGTGGTTATTTATCTCTATTTACCATTATATTTCTTAACTTTCAAAACTGTAACTGTGTGACACAAGAAATTGCACTTCTCATTACAGTCTCAGCTTTAGTACTATGAAGTGTTGGCATACACAGACATACACAGTATGTCATGCTTTTTCAGTTGGATATATAAGGTCTTAATTCATGTTAAGCATTATGTTAGACTAGGCTATTACATAGCATGTCTTTTCTTATACCTGAATATGTACACAAAAGGAAGTTCTTCAGAGTGAAGTGAAGTCTGCTGCTGTTAATGGAAAAGAACTACATTGTTGTGAAGTTTACCTGAAAAGTGTCTCCTAACCTTACAACATATCCAACAACAATCTTACTATATTCTCAGATAAATATTATGTTAAATTGGATGGGGGTTGAGAGTATGTATTTGAAAGTACAAAGCATTGTATGTTTCAGTGAAAGAAACTTTGCAAACTCAAGAATCTTTGAGGTTACTCATATACCTAGATATATTAATGTAAGAAATGAATTAACATCAAAGCATGAAAGACACTCTTAGTTCTACGTGCCACTGGGATATTATAACTAAAGTGTTAACTTTTGAATTGTCAGAATAGATAGACCAAATAATTTTTTAAAGCAGTATATTTATTCTTATAAAATCATTTTAATTCAGTAGCATCAAATATTTTGAGTGATTTAGTCTTATGATGGGCATACACATGTACAATTTTAAGTATGAAAGTGGTCCTGTTACAAAAATCCAGCTATATTTAAAAGAACGTTGTCCTGGTTTCGGCCAGAATGGAGCTAATTTTCTTTTCAGCAGCTATTGTGTTTTAGATTTAGTATGTGTAGAATGTTCATAATACACTGATGTTATTAGTTGATCAAGGACATCTTCCAGCTTCCCAGGTTTTGCTAATGTTCAGGTGCAACAACCTGGGAGGGGCACAGCCAGTATAGTTGATCCAAACTGTCTAAAGAGAGTATTCCATATCATAGATGTCATGCCTGGTATAAGGGGGGTCAGCTGGTGGGCCAGTCCCTTTTTAATTTTTCTCTTTTTTCATTTGTTCAGGCCTTTTTGCTTATTTGTTTGGCTGCTCGTTCCCTCTCTCTTTCTCTCTGGAGCTTGCTGTTCTGGGGTAGCTGCCGGATAATGTTCCTGTTCCACGACTGCTGCTTGGGATGGGCTGTATCAGTCA
>KL287259.1:40263-60014 GCA_000699545.1 Podiceps cristatus | reverse complement strand
ATATATATATATATATTCACTTCCATACGCCCTGAGTTGAGGCGCTGCCTATATGTAGCCTTTGGTATCAAATCCGCTCCCTGCTTTTGGAGGACCTGGCATAGTTACATTTGGCAGGTCCACAAGCAGGCTACTGATGAGCAGTGTGAGGCCTTGCTTGTCCCTCCTTCCTCTGTGACTATTCTCAAATTTACAGCCAAATTCAACACAGTCCCTTCTGAATTAGTCTCCAGATGATGAGTGGAGTATGAGTGACTGAAAGACTTTCCCTGTGTGCAAGGCTCTTGCCGTAGACCTCCTCAACTGGACTTCCTATGGAGTTGAAAAGTTTTCCCAAAGTGCAACCCCCAGCTCTTCTCAGAAAAGCATTAAGATACTGCACTACCATCTTCATTCCCATCCCCGTAAGCAAAGCTGATGCCCTTTGATTGAACCACATGCACTGCAGATTCACAGGTTTGGGAAAGGAAGGAGCTTGTGTCTTTTAGACAGTAGCAAAGAAAACAAGAAGATTGCCAGAAAAACTCTCTGCTTTTCAAACATACCACCAAGGCTACGATGGAATTCCTAATACTTAAATTATGATCAGTCTTCACACCAAGTAATATTATGCTCAGAAGACATTGACAAAACAGTGTGACACCTCACAGACAGCAAAACTACTGGGACAAATTCTCATGGGTTTAAAATCAGCACTTTATTGCACTAGTGCCAACAGAGTGATAGCAATTTGAATAATCTGAGAATTTGTCCCAGTTAGAAGAAGAGCAGCAAAATTTTTCACGCTGTTACTAGATTAACTCCACATGGTTTTCAGCTCAACTAACTCTCCATGCAGACTTCAGTCACTGGTTTTGAGTTGCACAGGTTGAACTGACCTCTGTGGTTTATTTTCCTCCAGTTACAAGTTATTTTATAAATCTCAGGATCTGGAAGACAGAAAAATTTAACTTCAAAATATCTAATCGTGTATTTTCTGGACTTTCATTAGCTAAAGAAAAGCTAATTTTAATCTTAGTTTTTTAAATATAGTGCAATATTTTGAATAAGCTATAATAAGTTTTAATAAAGTGGTACTCTCTTTAAAACAGCACTCTAATACAATTATGACGCTCAATTCCTTCTCTTTAGGTATGCAACTCTTTTTATTAAATAACAGTGGATATGTTATTTATTCAGTAAGAGTTTGGTGTCAATCTTGTCCTAATCAAAATATTGGATTTGAGATATTTTTCGTATAGGAAACATTTAAGCAGTTTCTGTTGTCAATTAAGTCCTATAGATTCATATTTGTATAATGAAATAATGTCTCAATCTATTAAACACCCTGAAATATCCTGCAAGTGACTCAGCTGAGAAAGGAACAGTACATTTTTTGCTTTGTGATGTTGGACCACGATGCAGATGTTAGAGATCAGAGAATAATAGATGAAGGAGTAAACATGCTAAAAGAACACCCTGGTTTCAGCATCACCTCTTCTTTTGAGGTACTTGAAACAAAGATGTGGAACTTAAGTGGGATTTACATATACATTTTTAGTGGACAGAGGTAACATTTCAGAATAACATTTTTCATTTGATTCACACATGTATGTAATGTTACCATCATCTGAGATTTTATAAAAAAGACTAAATACTTAAACAAGGTCATGCACTACTGGATGAGAAGAATATACATGAATTACATAGACCAAAGAGGAATAAAGAAGCTGTATTGATGGGGACAAGGGGAGAGAGATCACGAGTCATTAACTATGGCTTTATGCTTCACATCTCTGTACAGTGGGTTTAATCCTATTAACTGCTTTCCATTCATTCTGTTATTCCCGTGGAATAGGATTCTGAATCTGCTCCAGGTTAGGCATGAATGTTATGCAATCCAGTAACTTTTGTATCTTTTGTTAGCATATACAAGGCAGGTCAGAGGTGCCACTGTTTATTCTTAACATCTGAAGTAATCACCACGTTTCACAATTCCAGGCAGTTATCACTCCTGTAGAAACAAAGAGCTATTTCTAAAGCCTTATAGTGAATGAATAAACCAATGGCTTTTATCCAGGTTTTACAGGTCACTGGATGTTCAAAACAGTAAAGCAAATTAGAAGAACTCCTCTTTTGCTATCACAGTAATTTTGCACTTGAGTATATGAGGATTTGCTAATATAAAAGCTATTGAGGAAGCTATGGAGTGATTTTCTTCTAGCACAGTCTTGAAAAGTAGCAATAAATGTTGCATTTCAAATTGCAGCTTTCCTATTTTTTTTTTTTAAAAAAAAAAAAAAAAAAAAAAAAAAAAGGTACCTTGAACACCAGATTTTTGTCCCTTGGTGACTTCCAATCAGAGGTAATCCACTTAGAAGCAAAAAGATAATTTTCTAATTGCCAGTCCAATAACCTCAGCCTGAAGATCAAGTGGCAACTTTTTGGTTTATGTCTCATTACTAATATTGATGCTTCTGCAGGCCAGAAAAGTTTTTCCCTTGTACATTCACAACCTTTTAGTCTTTATACTTTTCCTCAGTTACCCCTTTCTCTTATTATGCTTCTTCTGAATTTTTTCCCAGGTATTGTTTACATGCACAATTGGAATAAGTTGGCCAGTCTGTTGGTACTCTCTTTGTGTATTTGTACTTTTGTACAAATTTCCCAGAACAATAAATCGCACCTTAAATTTGATATGTGAAATTTGGGTACAAAATCAACCACCTTTTTTTACATTTTTTTCTGAACTTGAACACAGTTGTGGAGAAACAGGTAAATGCTGCAGCCTCCATAAGCACTCTGCTAAGCACAAGCTCTAGGAATGGCCTACACAGCTGAAGCAGAGCAAGATGCTGCAGCAGCAAATGATTGCTGCTAGAAACTGGACAGTACCATAATTCTACTTTTTCATCTTCTGCTATTTGAGAAAGTGGGACCTGTTTTTCCAATGTCCACTATGAAAAACGCAGCCTCTTCTGATCACAGAAAAAGGTGTATATTTTTACTTGCTTTCCCTCCTTCTTTCCAGTCTACTGAAAGAAACTTTCTTCTCCCATCATGGTCTTCATCAATTCCCTAACATTTCTTAATCCAATTACTTTTGTCACCTTTCTTGATTCCCTTCTGTCTTTCTGATAATGCATGGATAATGCATGAGATGTCTGCTGATTTTGGAATTAAAATGTCTATTTTGAGCTTCACTATGTAGAAATGTCTAAAAATGGACTATAACTTAACACGTGCAGTTCCAAAGTCTTCAGTATTGCACAGTGGACCAGCCATTAAAGACGTAGACTTTTTCTTGAAGGTCTCATTTAGGAGCTGACTTTTTCACTGCTGGAGCAGTAAACCCAAGTTTGTCTTTGAGATACTCTTCTGAAATGCCTACCTGTCTTCTACACAGTGTAAGAGTACTTCAGCTGCAGTTTTCTGTCCTTTCTGTTACCCTACCTTTGCTAATCCCTGCTCCTGTGCAGTTGCTAGGAGATTTGCATATAGATATATTGAAGCAATTTTGGTGAAGGTAGGCTTTTGCAACTTAAAAATGGCAGTCGTTGTAGGGAATAGGATGAATATTATGGTATGAATAGATAGTGCTTACACTCATAATCCAAGCTGGAGGTCCATTCCACATACTTTCATCCTCTTGTAAAGTAATACTCAATACACATCTCCACAGATGTATTTGCATACTCAGAATGTCTCCCCTAACAAACTTCTATACTTGTCATTCTAAGAAATAATTTTTTTTTTTTTTTAACATAGATGGTGCAGAAAGGACTTTCAAAAGATAATTACACATTCAAAGACTCTAGGACAGTGATTCCTGAGTACGAGCAACTGGATTATCTTAGTTATTCTCTAGATAAACGCACTAATAAAGTGAGGGGAACTGTTAGAAGGGCAGAAATCTCTAAGATGGAAGTGGAAGGTGGAAACACAAAGAATGAGAAGATAGAAGACTTTTTTTTTTTTTTTCTCTGAAAAATAAAAGGCTGTGAATCTCAGATGTTGCCCAGCATAGCCAACCGAAACTTGGCAAAGGGACAACCGATATAGTGTGGATCTTAACAATGCTTGCACAGAAACTACCTATAAAGGCTCTAGGAATATCAGTTGCTGCAAAATCAGGTGACAATGTAGACTTAAAAGGATGACTTGGAGCAGATCCTGAAAACTCCTATGCCCAGACCTAAGCAGAAAGTCAGATGTCAACATAGGAAGTTTCCTTGCCAGGGCAACAGATGTTGCACTCTCTATAGCTTTAACATCATGCCTACATGAAGTTAAAGCCTTCAAACTGAACCCAGCTTTTGATTTGTTTGTTTCTTTTTAAGCAACAGTCAAGTAGAGGCTAATAATATATGCATCATTTTCCAGAATATTAAAACAGGCAACGAATTATTAGCATTTATGTAAATACAAGATAACCAGGGTCGTAATCATACTCTTGTAAGGGTTAAAAACTAAAACCACCAGTATGAACCACCCCCATCTCTCAGGAAATGGAGCAGCTGTTAACTACTGCATGTGTTGTGACTGCGTTATAGCTTCGTGTTCAACTTTAGCATAGTGGAGTTGTTGAAATAAGTAATTACACTGATAAACAGAGGACTTCTTCCAGATGGAGAGACGTACTCAGAAAGAGACGACCTATTGCATAACTGGTGCCTAAACCTAAGCTAGGGGAAAACTTAGGAATATCAGAAATTTCTAACAAAGGTCCAGTAGTGATGGGTTCCCCAGGAGGAATAACTGCCAACAGAAAAATTTCCTCCTCAGTCTCAGGAATTTGATGGCTCATTTTTGCCTTAAAGGATAGGGATTTCCATTCCATATTTTTTAAAAATAAATGCCACATTGGTTTAGATTTTTTCTCTATGTTAAATTCACAGAAAAGAGTTCAACATCAGGGTTCTTCTAGAATATTTGGGATTTGGTGTATTCATTCTTTTTTGGGGGTAGGAAATGTACTTTCACCAGAATTATGGCTGTTCCCATTGCCCATAAACACATATTTATGATGTATCTTAGAAGAGTATTAGTTCAGTGTTTACTAATCATTTGGCTTAGTGGCTTAGAATAGAATTGTAAAATCATAGAACAGTTGGGATTGGAAGGGACCTCTAAAGGCCATCTAGTCCACCCCTCCTGCCATGAGCAGGACCATCTGCAACTAGATCAGGTTGCTCAGAGCCACATCCAGCCTGGTCTTGAATGTTTCCAAGGATGGGGCTTCTATCACCTCTCTGGGCAACCTGTTCCAGTGCTTCACCACCCGCACTGTAAAAAAAAATCTTTACTATGTATAATCTATATCTCCCCTCTTTCCATTTAAAACCGTCCCCCCTTGTCCTGTCACTACAGACCCTGTTAAAGAGTTTTGCCCTGTCTTTCCTATAGGCCCCCTTTAAGTACTGAAAGGCTGCAATTAGATGTCCCTAGAGCCTTCTCTTCTCCAGGCTGAACAAGCCCAACTCTCTCAGCCTGTCCTCACAGCAGAGGTGCTCCCTATACTCCTCCCAGGATACCCGTCCCTTCTTCCACTGCCTGTGCACTTCCTCTTGCCCTTTAGTTTGACCAGCAGGTCTTGACTCAGCCATGCTGGTTTCTTGCCTTGCCCGATTTCCTACACCTGGGGTCTGACAAGCGTCCTTAAAGATCTGTCAGGTCTCTTCCAGCTATCTGCCATCCCTAAAGATCTGCCAGCTAAAGATCTACCAGACTTGTTCAAGTTCATTTTGCGTTTAAAAAAAGAAAAAAAAAAAAATATATCCGAACTCTTCTGGTTCTGCTTGTTTCTAAATTAAACAAATAGTAAGATTTTCATCAACAGGGAACACTGACATTTTAGCCACTAGAATTTTTCATGTATTTTAGATGTAGATTCAAGAACACTTTGGGGCTATAAAATAATCTAATATTCTAATTGCACTTCACATTTAACTATTTTCTGTTTCTTGGACATCTGTTATGCATTGAGCAGCTGTTTCTATTGGGATGGACACAATGACTTTTATATATTTTCCATTAATCCAATGAATTTAAAATCAAGGACTATATATTAGTATTCATATTTCTGAAGTACATCATCCTGCGTTTTGTCAAAATACATGTTGGCTTACCAGTGTATTTCTCAGTTGCCTACTTTAACATAATTTCTGAAATTTTTTAACTGTCTTTTCAGATTCATCCTACTTAAATTTTTATGTACTTCCTATTTTGACATTTCACTTTCAGCCATATTTTTATATTTTAATTAAAGTCTATTCAGCACCAATCTTTATATAAATACCAAGGTGGTACAATATTAGACCTCTAATATGGCTTTCCAATCTTTCCCATTGCTGGTTAACAGAATCTCATCCAGCTTCTTATCTTCTCACGGTCGGTCTTTGTCCAGAGAGATTTTTAAGTTGACTGACAATAATGACATAGTACAGAAAGCAAGATTTTTTTTTATAATGACTGGTTTTTTAATTGGCAGTTGAGTGGAAAGCATTTTTACTACTTCTGTAAGCTTTGTCTATGAAATCAGAAAGAATTATATCTCTGCACAGCACCACAGAACACGGTAAAAGGTCTGGGTGACTTTTGCAGCCTCTTCTAATGCATCATATAATGACAACACTAGAAAAAGGATCCTGAATTAGATAGAAAAATGTTATTTATCTATGATGTCTACTGTTCTTGTGCTCCAGGTCTCTTTCTCAGCATTTCTACTCTCCAGACTCCAGAAATATTTTCTGTAATATTGTAATATTTTTAACATTCTCATAAATATATTTTTGAGTGAAAACTAATTATTTTGTAAATATTTGTGAATTGTAGACAAGCATTCAGCTCATCCCAGTATCTGTAGATTCAACTGGCAGAATAAGCTAAGTGTATTAATACTGTGACAAATAATTCACTTAATGTAATGTATATGCTTCAGAGGTACATATACATCATTAGAATACTGCATATGCCTGTCCTATCAACAAAAGGGCAGGTATTTCCATTACATGGAAATTGGTTGGCACAACTAGTTCTCTGAGAATCTGGAAAACAGACCACAAAACTGATTTTGTCAAGGACAAAAGAAGAGTAAAGGACAAGACAAGAGTAAATGATAACGTATTTAGGCATATACTTAAAAGAGATTTGAATGATCATGATCCAAGTGAAGGACAGTTACAAGTGATAAATGTAACAACCCTGAAAAATAAATATGAGAACTCATTTAAGCTTTTTACTAAAACCACAAAGGGTTGATTTACCATAAGCTATAAAAGATGTCATTATATCATCAGCCTTTATGAATAATTGCCTGTGGTGGTTTCTGAGATGTGCCTTTCTCTCCCAGTACTCTGAGTACTCCAACTGAGTACTGAGTACTTCAAGAATTGATACCTGTAAGGAAGTTCTAGAGTCAGACTGACAAAGAAAGGAAAAAAATTAAAGTCATATCTTACTACAATAATGAAAAGTCCTATTCACCTCATTGGGTCTAAACATAGGTGTATAGGTTGTAAGATCTGTCTAAAATTATACTGTGCTAAATATAAGAGTACAGAAAACAGTTTAATAAATGGCCTCATTAAGTCAGTTCAATGGTGTTCTGTGGAGTATTGTCTGTGTACCAATAAAAATCTCCATGATTTTTATTAATGCCATTAAAGTAGCACAGCACCTCCAAATATTTATAGAGATCAAGCAGACTTACTTCAGCATGAGCCCTTCATACATACCCGAGGTACCATTTCTGAAATGTAAACAATTGACATCTGCTGAGTCATAATCCCTAAATCAGAAACACAAATGTTTGGATTAACAAAAAATGGAAAGCCTCATTCTTTGTTGCTGACCTCCTGATACATATTTTTTCACTTTCAGTGTTACATGCATGACTAGCATTCTTTATCCAGGACTGGAAATGCAGTGGCTCTTTGCCACAGTGACCACAAAGGACAGCGGCAATCGAATTCAAGCCAATTCAAACCCTCACTGAAGCTCACTGACTTTGGCAGGTTAGAAATCAAACCTTCAGTTCAATGCAACACATATGATGCAGTATGAAGCAACTGAGATCTGATATTCTTAAGAATCAGAGAAATAAAAGGATATTTATTCTACTCCTTTCAAAGAGTAGATGGACCTAATATAGGAAAGAGTTGAGGAAATATGAAATATAAGCTTATGTGTACTGTCATTGAAATCTATTTGATTTTTATATACATAAAGTTTTAGCATTCCACTGCACCAAAGTGTTTAATAGCTGTTAAGTGTTTTAGCACAGACCTGGAACTGCTATCTGTCATATTTGCAGTGGAATACAGAATGCAGGTATACAGAATAATCCATTGTACAAACTAAAGCTATAATAATGAGCAAACTGCTTAAACTCTAGTGCTGAGGGAATTAAATTTGAAATTCTTTTCTGGAGTCGTTTATATTTGAACAGGGTTTTTCTTGAAAAGATTAAATACAGAGCTAGTGGAGAGCACTGAGAAGTTGGAGAAGGATGAGGAAAGTACTGTCTGGGTTGCAGGTGTTGGTGCTCAGGTCCTGGAAGTCTTGCCCGTTCTGTTTTGTGCTGTGATTTTTAGGCCGTATGGATCCCAATAGGACAACCCATAATCAAGCATTTGCTGGGGTTTTGGAGCTTCCAGTCTTCCTCTTCCCAGACCACACTCCAGCCACTGCTCCCAGCCTCATGTCAGGGGCTCTAAAAGTTGTTGGAACTTCTCCAGCTCCACAGCAGGAGGACAAGAAACCAAGTGACTTGGTTCCAGGTCAACCTGCCTGATGAGGGATTTTTCTGCAGCCTCTGCTCCTAAAAGTAATGAACTGGTAACTGCAAATTAGGGACAGCAGTGGCCTCTCCGAACCAGCAGCTCTTTGGAGCCTGAGATAGTCACCAGGACTTGCTTTTGGCAAGATGACAGAGAAACAGTTGCATTTCCACTGGATTCTGCCTAGCTTTACAAACATTCATCACAGGTGCTCAGTGTCCATTCTTTTTTTTTTTTTGATTCCACAGATCTATTTGGCTGGAAAGTAAATATAAGTAAGTTTCAGGGAAGACTGGGATCATCCACATACAAAAGATGAAACTGCTACAAAATGATGAAAATTAACATCAGTAAAATACCCCCAAGTGCTATTTTAATTGTTTTAATAAGTCATTTTCATGCTTTGTTTTCTTTTCCTATTAATTTCTGGACACGTTAGATTTCATTATACTCCATAAGAAGAAAGGAATTTTTTCAAATTTGTTATTAGGTTATGTATTAAATTTTAGGTCTCTGTGTTAGAATTTCCATATGACTTCAAAATTATCAAAATAATTATTTTTCATCTATGCAAATATGCAGGTTTTGCTTCCATTCCTACCCTGAGTCTGAAGAAACATTCTTGACATCTAACTTCAAACAAAAATTTGTTATGGAAAAGTCTTCCTGCTGCCAGGAAATCTATCCAACTACCAGGGAAGCAGATTCCTATAGAATACATATATATAGCTCATGTCTTAAGAGGCTGAGCTTCTTAATTCTTTGAGAAAATTGTGTGACTTTTCTAAATAGCAGAAGGAAAAAAAAAAGGAAAAATAAATTAAAAAGGCGAAAAACCTTAACTTTACAGTTCATTGATAAAATTAAATTAGTTTTCTTGGGTTTGGCTTAGTGGTAAAATATTTGAGAGCACACAAAAATGTTTCATCAATACAATGAGATCTCCTGGCATGTAAAATCCCTGTCCTTTCTTCAAGGACCTGGCAAGAAAACTGAGTTTTCTACCTAAATAGTATTTTTCTAACTAAAAGACAGAATGCCCTGAAAAATTAAACTGTCACTAGTTAATGCTGTCAAAATATTACATCTCAACTATTCATGTTTGTTTAATTAGACTTCACTCTTTCTTTCCTCTCATTTTGAATGGTATATGTTCATTTGTCATTCTCCAGGCTCTTTATTCACAGTCCCTTGAAAACAAAAGATAAAATCAATGATGCTGAGGTTTATAGAGGCTTAATATTAGGCAAACAATGAAAGTGCTTAGTCCCACTGTCAACAGGATGCATTTGTGCAGTTCTCCACATAGCACTTTAAAGCAGGGTAAGTGACAGCGATCTCATTCTAAGAAGAGGAAGAGCCATATGGTTCCATTTTATGGGTGGCTGGTTTTATAATAGCTCGGAACAAAACATTCATGATCCTTAAACAGATTCAGGCTACTTATGTAGACGGGCAAAGTAGCCGTGCGCAGTGCTCTGGAGTTCCAGTCTTTTCATGTCCTGCCCTGTTAGGAAAGCGTGCCAAGGATTGCGGTTTGTCAAGAAAGAGGTTTCCTCCTAGGAGGTTCTCATGGTTTCTGTGGTGTTTGAGGTCAGAGTTCGGTAATTAGTTCATACCTGTATTTTTTAGTGCTTCCAGTAAGAATGCCTTCGAAGGCATCCTCAGGCAGAACAGGACAGTGTTTGGTGATATGCCATACTGCTATTCCAAACATGTAGACACTAGAAAAGGTTCTAAATTCACATTTCTGTCACTATATGTTTGTGTGCATGTGCCTGGCTACCCACATGTGTGTCCATATGAATACTAGATTTCTGAAAAGATCTTAAATTACTTGCTTTGGCTTTACTCCTTCCTTTGATACTGAGCTGTCTGTCTATATGAATTGAAAGTGAAAATACAGTTAATACAGTATCTAGTTTCATTGTAAAATCTTCCTGATGGATGACTTGCCTTCTCCTAGGACCCAGCATTACAGCACAAGCCAATTGGTATAACCTGGAGCTAAAACTACTTCTTTGAGTTCTGCTTCTTTTCTAGGGGAATGTGTTTTTCATTAATACTAATGTTCAGACTCAGGATAAAATGTATCTATGGAAGTATGTTATACATAGAACTTTAAGCTATTGCTCTTCTTGATGATACTAATCTGTTTTCCTACGGAGAATCATGTGAATTGCTACCTGTCATTGCATCTCCATGTTCATCTCTTAATCCTTGTGGGCGTGATACAAACCACTTAAGAGAAATTCACTGTCCCAACTAGGCAGTTTCCTCTGTTACACCAGTATATTTTTCCTGTTGTATCTTTTGGTGTGATAAGGGCTAATACAAATATTCTTACCTAGAGCTTTTAAAATGCTTACTGATCTACAGAGACAACAAAAGTAAACAATAGATAACAAATTGCTCTGATAGATAGTGCAGTCCCTCAGGAGGCATTCATAACATCAACACCAACGTTGAGTTATTCTCTCTCAAGAGCACCATCAACAGTCATTTTATCACCACTGAGTGTGTATGTAATTCTGTAACATCAGTCCCAATGCTGGGCAGTTCTCCCAGTCAGAGGTTTACCACAGGCAACACCATTTCACTATTGAAAAGAAAGTGGAAACCAGCCTAAAGTGTTAAACTTCCAGTTTACAGTCCCACTAATGCAAACTTGCACAGATAGCAGAACTGAACTGTGAACACAAGTGAGCAGTGTATTGACCTTTTTTTGATTATATACAAAAGGACAGCTTGTGTCTTATTTTTTGTTTTGATTAATAGTTTATTTTGGGTTTAGTCAGTTTTAATCCTGAGTTAGCCCGAAAAAAAAAAAAAAAAATCTAGCGAAGGACACAGTGTCACTATAGATAATAAGTTGGATATGAACTATGTGAGTAAATAGGTAAATAGTATTCAGAAATTGGCACAGAATTATTTGTTCACAACCTTTGTGAAACTTTTACTGGAAAGCCATGTGCTGCTATGGTTTGATGAAAAGGATGTTGAAAATTTAAAAAAAAAAAAAAAAAAAGTACAGAAGAGAGTTCTGAAATTAACAAAATTTAGAGAAAATTCACCTACAGCCAGACACAAAAGAAATTCTGTTAATTCAGTCAAGACTGGCAAGCAGCTTGAGTACAGCCTCCAGATACCTACAGGCAAAAAGGATTTCTGAGAATTAAGAGCTCTCTAATTTAAGAGGAAGGAATGTATAATTAGCTAGAGCCAAGAATTCCATTTTGTCTCCCCTCTGCCAAATTAACAAGGGGAGTTCTTAACCGCTGGAACAAACTGTGTCCTCTGAAAGATATGCTATATCTCATACAGAAGTTACAGAGGCTGGAAGAGAAATTTTTGGCACCATACAAGAGGTTAAACTGGACAATAATGTACTATTTCTTCTGCCCTTAATATCTATTTCTGAATTTAAGAATCTGTAAATCAACAAAGATGAGTAAGGTTAACAGAATCTGGCTCTCAGTCATATATATTTTATCATTTAATTACATTTCCATTTGAGGATTATAATTCAGTTCTCTTATGACTTAATCTCTGAAAGTTTTCTGCAGATCCCAGAAATAGCCTTTCTTATTCTAATAATTAAACTTTGAACCAAATATAAGCTCAGAAGCTTGAGACTTTGAATTGCCGTGAAGAAAATTTAAATAAACATAATTTTAGCTTCTTTGTTATGAGTGAACACAGCAATGATATAGCACAAAGAAGTGTTAATGTCTGTTATAGCCCTTAAACTATACAAATGTGTGGTTCTGTTTTGATCATGCTTGATATGCTATGTCTTGACTAGGTCTTATTCCGTTCTGTTTCTACAGGTTAGTGAGACTTTAATCAAGAAAAAAAAAATCTAATGAACAGCAATTTGAAATACAGCATTGGGAAAGGTCAAAATGGTACGTTACATCCTTATTATCCAAAAGAACAGATGAGTTTAATATCCTGGCAGCATTTTCCTGTGAAGAAGATATTAAACAAGAACTGAAAATGGCACAAGGTTCCCTCGTCCTTTCTTATGACAAAGGCTGTAACAAGATGATGAAACTATACAGAATAAATCTCTTCCTGCTTTAATGTTCAGGTTGGGGATCCTGACTAGATTTCAAAAACCTAAGTGAACCAAAGAGCTGACAGACATGCTATTTGTTTCAGATCCTTTACAACACATTTTCTTGCTTATGTGACCCAGTTTCCATTAATATTTTCTAGTCTTAAAGGTGGGAAGAGATGTTAACAGAAGGTACACAGTGCAATGAGTTCTGGCAAATACTAACTTTTGAACTGCAACAAATAATGCACTGCATCAGCACCACTTAAAATGTAGATTTTTCAGCTTCTGGTTTAATAGACTGAAGAACAGAGATAATGTGTTCCAACACACAATACATTGCATCTGTCCTGCTTTGGAGAGCCCCTGAAGGTATGGAACTGTTTGAAGGCAAAGGAATTTGTATATCATGTAAGTTGTTAACAATTTGATTAATATAAGGAACTGTCATAATTTGCTTCCTTAAATCATCTGCATGAAGACTCTTCCTTTTACTTTATAGGTCTAAGGAGAAAAAAAACAATGTCCAGAACTTGAGATGTTGTATTTGAACACTAAAATACACCATCAAGGTCCTCACGTTAAATCTTATTATGACAGCTGAACAAAAACTACGCTTAAAAATCAAAAAATGAGTATATGACAGGCATATTTATTAGTTATTTGTATTCATTCCACATGAGATATGAGAAGTCTGCTATTACATAAGAATGTAACAAGTTATATATTAAAGATTTTCATAATTATTAAAGAAAACACTTTATATTACTCCGAAAGATATCTGTCTTGAAGCATTGTTGGCTGAAGTAGACTTACACAGACTTGCATGAGCTCACAAGTAGAAATTATACTGAACCTGTTTTTTCCACACCATCTAGGGAATACATGTGAAAAAAATTTCTCCATGGTACATTACATGCAACATCTTGCTGAGAAAAGACATTCTGCTTTGGTCAAGAGAGAGAAAATGAACATACCCAAAATATGTTTTCAGTGTCTCGAATGCATATATATATGTGTGTGTGTTTGTGTGTATATATATACTTTTTTTTCTTTTCCTTTGTTGATTTTATTTTTCACTGGAAATAGTAGATGTATTTTTCATCCTTTGTTTTGCAACTATAAAGTAGGATGGCTTTTTCAGTGCATTCACAATGTTCAACCTATTTTGAAACTTCAAAGGTTTTGCAAAACTACAGACAAAAATCCCTAATGGGTGTTCATTTCAGAAATGCCTACAGAAATTAATGTTTTCTGTGTGTCAAGAAAAAATCCACTAGATACAAGGTTCTATCAAGTTCCTTGTGATTTAGCTATCTGCTTGAAACTGAAATGACTACAAATAGTTCTTTTCTGCTTCCCAACCAGATATATCATCCATCAAGTATGCAGCCTGCAGAAAATAATAAACAAAACTATTTTTTTAATTCTTAATTATTATTTACAATAGAAATCCATGATTTTTTATAATTTCAGATACTAAGAACTCTGCATATAGTTTTGCTATGAAAAAATAAAATATATGTTGTTGTATCCATTTTCTAAAATATTATGGTTAGCGAATGACTAAGTAGAGAATCCAGGGTATTGAGGGGAGATTCAATGTGTAGTCACACAAAAAACTCCATAATTTCTCAGCGAGTAAGTCCAATAAATGAGATGAAGACGGTGGGTTTTGTTACACTCTTTTCGGTTCTCTCATGATTATGCAAAATGCTGTTACTCTGTCACACACTAACATAAGGAACACCTTGAACACATTATGCAGCCTTATTTAGTTATTTCATGAACTGGATTTTCTCTGCTAGGTGATCACAATCGTTCTTTTTTAAAAAATTACCAAAATAATCAAGTACATCTTAAGAACTAATACACTAGTTTGAAGTTAAACTTTAAGAAGCACCTCCTTTATTCACTTATCTTCAATAAATCATGTGGTGGTTGGGAACTTCCATGAAGTCTTTCTTTAATGAAGAAGGTGAAGAGTAAACGTTGAATGTGAAATGTTAGATCTGTGAACCCATGAGAACATCTCAAAGCAAAGGATCATATAATCCTCTATGAAGTATATTCATTAAATTAACAGCAGATGAAAAAAGGATGCGTCTGATGGGAAAGGTGCCATATTGAAGCAAGATCACAAAAGAGACACATCAAAACACAACAGACCATGTGCAGCACACGCATTCCCACACACATGATTTTGCACCAGGAGATGCTGGCTTCTTGTAATGCCAGTAAGAAGGGCACTCAAACTCTGTGAAGTATTGCTTAAAAAGACCTTTTATATCAGCTAACACTATAAAGAAAAAGAAGATAGTACAGATAGATAATATTACATCCCTCCAGTTGCTGTGAACTCCAGGTTATGCACCATCGAACGGGCCTCCACACAGAGCGCAGCACCCTGTGCAGATCCTGTCCATGTAAAGGTTACCCAATATTTCAGTCTTCTGAGCTTTTGTAAGGTTTTCCGAAAGGAAGATAACTTCATTTATCATTTTCCCTATCAAGCAAAAAAGATGTGCATGTGAGAATTTGTTGCTGCTCTTTTAGATAAAGGCAAGGGCCCGTAGGTAGTACAATCAGTGGGACCAAGTGGCAGCTGCCCACAGGCCGCTTCGTTACAATTAGCCCACAAAGTTTATCCCGCGGCCAGAGGATGTGCACAGCACAACACAGATCTGAAGGTCATGCTGTGTGTACAGCACAGGCCTGCACCTGTTCGGGTAATTGCTCAGCCACTAACTCCACTAGGTAGAATGGTCTTCTGGTCAGGGTCCCTGCACGTGTGTGCATCCATAGCTATTTTGCAACTGCATATAAAAAACTCTTTTGTGCTCCAAAGTGAACGGATGCATTGTATTTAATTCTGCATACATTAAAATCTGTATATGTCTATTGCAAACATTCCTTTCTACAGGTCTCTGCGTCCATCAAGCTGGAATGTGCAGGAAGTCAGATAGTTTTATAATTACATAATTTATGCCTCCAAATGCTGTTAAAAGGCTATGTAAGTACATTTTTGCAAGTGCACTTTTTGTGCCTGCAGCTCAAAATCTGGTTATACTTGCATTTGAATTTGTTTTGTTTTGCCACACGATGTTACTTGATATTATATGAATAAATAATCCATGAGCTAGAAAACACACTAAAATAAAAGGAGTGAAGTCAGTTGCATTATTAAAGAGAGATTAAAATAATTTAACATGAAAGGCATTTTAGAGACAATACAGCTTGTCTGATTTACTGATGTGCACAGAAGCTAATACATCATTCAGCCCTGCTACCACCTGACAGCTGCTCAGCATCTAATGGGAAATGTGATGGTGGTCACAGTCTAGTTCATAGTGGACAGGTGTCAGCATCACAAAAATCATCATCACAACTGGCACTAATTGGCACCTTTGTTGGCAGGCTCAGCAGAAAGGCCAGAGATTGAATCGGCACGGAGGCTGCCTTGCCTGCTGGCGTGGGACACTGGGCTCAGCTCATCCTTCACTGAAATCATCCTTATTTTTTATTTCAAAAGAACACAGTCAGGTTCTGACACTGTTTATTTGCCTATAAATACTATGAGCATGTGCATAGAATGGAAGTGATGCCTCTGTGCAGAGGGTTATGCACATCTCAGGGACACTGAAGCTTGCCTGCTGATGCTGGCCAACAGAAGAGCCTGTGGACTTAACGCTTGGGTTGGAAGACCAAAGGGGATGAATCCAAGGCCAATGTAAAGAATAAACCACACATGACCCACATGGCTCCCCAGTTTTATCCAAGATTTTCTCAATTTTAGTTTATTTTAGATACAACTGTGATTCTGTGGACGTCTGGTAGCCACTTTACTCCTCCATGCCTCAGTTTATTCTTTTGTATGAAAGCCATTAATGTGTCTCATTCTCAGACATAATATGAGGCTTTGCTAACTAACCGATGCTTAAAGTTTAAACACCTCTGATGGAAGTCAACAGACACATTAAAACTCATGCTTCAAATTTATAAAAACTTTGGTTTCTTAATAATCCTGTTAAATGGGTTGTAGGCAATGACTATTGAATGTTTCCATTTTGCAGATACCCATCTTTCCGTTCACTCTGTTGAATATTAAATACAGTTTTTTCTTCCACTCCGCTTGCCTTGTCCAAATCAGCTTTTAAAACTAATTTTCCTTTGGTGTACAGAAACCTATACAGTTTGTGGGTTAGTTATCACTTTTGGGGTTTTTTTTTAGCTCTATAGATAAATGTAATATAGGTCAATAATGTGACTGTAGGATCTGAGAATGTTTTTATGGTAATAAAAAGAAGTAAAATATGGGTGCAAAGTTTGACTGCAATTAGCAGCAGCAACCGAAGTATAGAGAGGTTATTAGGGATCATTAGTACCTTTTTCCAAAGTGAAGAAAGAAAAGCAGGATGGAAAGAAGAAAGGAAGAAAAGAAGGAAGGACAAAAAGCAAAGGAAGTAAAGAAAAGGAAAAGCAGGGAGGTTGGGAAAAAGGAAAGAAAGAACAGTTCTAGTTTCATGTGTATGGAAAAAAAATGTTGAATTTGTTGCACATGGCTTTGTCAGTATAAAAGTAAAAAAATCAAATTAGAAAACTGACACACAAAGTCAGGTAAAATATATTATAAAGGACTGAAAAAATTATTTGAAAAGTTTGGCGTTTATCTGTCCATATTATTGCACCTGAGGCCTACTTTCATTAGAAAAAAATAAGGGTATAAGATAACATGAGCACTTACAGAAGCTCAAAACACCGCCAAGCCAGATTCTGATCTCTCCCCATTTTTTCACTGCTGTATTACATCTGATTTCAAGGAAATGTCTTCTCATTTACATGCATCCACATAAATTCAGGATCAAGCCACCAGCTTTTGCTTCCTCCAGTGTTAATAATGAGCAGTGGCTCCTATAGTGTGCTCCTAAAGACACTCTGGAAAAAGAATATGTCATCGTTAGCCTAATGAGGGGAAAGAGGGAGAGAGATTGCTAAATGTTTTCTCTCTAGCCCAATTAAAGGAGAGAGAGAAAGACAAAGAGAAGGGGAAGGCGTGCTAGAGGGAGAGCTGTGTACGTGACAGATTTCTTCCTGCCTTTAGCTACAAAAGCATCCTCGTTAGGTAGAACTGAAAAAGACAGGAGGATGCGGGAATACAAAGGATAAATCCTTCGACTGAAATCAGACTGTGGCAGCATGGACCATCAGTCTGAGCTGCACATTAACTTCCAAAAATAGCTTGCTTGGGAAGGAAAGTATGATAACAAGTACTTTATTGTCATTACTGTTCTTAAGACAAATTATCCATGCAAATATGAAGGAGTAAGGCTTGTCTGCCTGCTGAGAGCCTCCTTGGCAATTCACAGTCACCTTTCAAGACTGCTCTGGAGGGAGAGAACTGTTTGTGTACCGAGGGCTTCACCAGTCTGGACATTACTGAGCTCACTGACAAGTGCCAAATCACTGTTTATAAAACAAGCAGAACTTGATCCCATGAAGTTTTGTGCCAGCGACATCAGGCCAGCCAGGAAGGGTGCCTACATCTCAAACCGCATGCTAGGTCCCAAACTGGGCCGGGCTGGGGCACTGTCAGGAAGGGTTGTAGCTCACCTAGCCCAGACCTATGCCAGGTACCATGCCAAAAAATTCACATTACAGATGACTGCAAGCCAGCGGTCCAGGGCACCGACCAGGCCAGTTTAGTTTTTTTGTGACTCAGAAATCTCTGGGGTTGAGTGTCCTCTTTAGGACTCCAGGTGATACACAGGGAGCCAACTTCTAGCCCAAGCTAAAAACTGTGGTGTGAATGTTTGCATGTACATCACTGAAGCTGAGGACACTGTTTTCTTTCCAAACACAGAAAAGAGCATTGCATCCAGTTGTACAGCAGGACAATGTACGCACATTGTCTCATATGGCAAAAGAATACCTGCTCCTTTTGGCTGCAGCAGAGATATAAATGGGATTGCTAGAAAGATTTTGTTGCCCCCACAGCTCTGCTGCTGACTTCACATACAGCTCATGGCACCTTTCTGCTGTGCTGTGACCACACATTAAAGATATACCCAGCCCATTGACCTGCATGCTGCTGATGGACCGTGTGTGAGCCATGGTCCATGGGCAGGTCCATGGTGTCTGCACAGGACAAACACATGAGAAGGCAGATGATGGATGAGAGTCAAATGAATATTCCTTGTGTCCAGACCCTGAAATTTAACAGGACTGCATGGCTACATGAAGCTATAAGGTTTTTTCCAGAGGTTATAGAGACCTATGACCAAAGGTAACTAGGAAGGTGTGAGTTTCCTTGTCATCATGTTGGCCACTAGCCCCTGATGGGACTTCAGGATTGTATCCCACACTGTTCTTCTTACTTGCACAATGGCCTCAGCTATGCAGAGAGCAGAAGAAATTACCTTGCATCCCTATTTTTATATAATGTGCAGACACTGAGATGAGTGATAAAAAGCAGGCTTGATGTGCCTGGTATAATCCAGTCCCCAAATGCTGAATTCCTGTTACTTATTTTAAATCTATCCATACCTCCATGCTTTCTGACTAACATATAGCAGCTTTGTGAGCTAAGCCATAGCTGCCCTTTTACCATTTCAAGTGCCAGAAGCTTTAGCTAGGAAAAATGATTTTGTAAAGACTTGCTGTGCTCTGCTAGTCTTACATATTGCAGTTTCTCCTTATAACTAAAAAGAAGCTGAGAAAGTTCTCAAGAAAGATTTGCATTACCAGTCTGTTGCTGTAATTGTTTTTTAATCTGTGACTCCTGAGCCCCACTTCCTGGGAGACCTTTTGGCTTGTTCCATCATCAAGCCATGACTGGATTAGATTTTTTTTTTTCCCCCGGCAATGAGATCTATTTTCTTTATTCACCACTTACCTGATAACAGACAACAGAGGGAGCATGTTGGGTCTGGCTT
>KL287259.1:0-32031 GCA_000699545.1 Podiceps cristatus | reverse complement strand
CCAAATTTGTCTTTTTCAAGGAAGCCTGAGTGGATGAAGTCTTATCACTCCAAGTATTCCAGCTATATTTGATGTTATGCACATAGCTCTTTTCAGAACTATGTGATCTGTCAGGGCATATAAACTCAACAGACTTGGTAAACAAGTGGCCCAAAGGGAGCTGCTACCGGCTGCATTATAAATATTCAAGACCCAGTCAGCCATCATTAGTTTATTCCCCCATGTTGACTTTAATACATCCCCCTCCTTCTAGTCTGTATAGTTTGTTAAAGTTCCTCCTTTAGAACAAAAGCCTGCCTGGGCAGTTTTAAACTTCAAGTACAAAGAAACTCTTCTGGCTATGCAATAGCACTGTTAAGTGTATCCCATACATACAGGAGGGAAAATATCTTTCCTCCTTTCTGATGGGAACACCAGAGTTTTATTACCCTCCATGTTTCTTCTGAAAGGAAATGTCATGATTTATATGCTTTGTTCCTCCAGACGTTGTATCCTTCTGCATTTTGCTTGGTTATTAAATTTTTTTAAGAGTGTAACTTACAGTCTCATCCCTATTAATGGTAAAAGTGGCTTTGCTGCTGTATGACCCAGAAATTCTGTGAAGTGCCTCCGTTCATATCAGAAGCATTGCACAAAGCTGGAAAATATGAAGTGTTGGGGTTTGCCTATCACAAAACATATTTTAATGCATATTTGCAATAAAATGAAGCATAAACACATTAAAAATTAATCAGTGATACAAAGGCAGAACAATCCACAGAAAATCTACCCAGTCAAAGGGACAAGGGATAAATTAATTGAACGAATTACCTCTCCAAATAGTTATTTCTAGTGTTTAGCACTTGAAGGAAAGTAAGCTGGAATATTTCAGGGTTTAAAGAGACAGAGTTCAGATAAAACATTTCTTGTCCCTTTCTAAATATTGACACTGCAGCTCAGCAAGCTCTCTGCACAGTGCCTCCTCTTGCTTGCCCAGAACCCTCTCTCAGAAGCTGGCAAGTGGGGATAGGGCAAGCTGAGTGGAGGGTGATGAACCTATCTGGTGATATTAGACATCTACTGCTGTCTACCTCCTCTTCCTGTTCTATAGTCTTTTCTAATGTAGAATGAAGGTTTTCAAAGTCAAGCACTGAAAAGGTCAAGACATAGATTCCCATCCCTGGAGAGGAATCCAGACTAAGCTCCTTTTGAGGTGCACATAGTATATTATAGTTCAGTAGCTGTAATAGCTAGAATTTGTAAGTAACTAATCCACATTTAAACCCCATTTCAAAATGGGGTTACATTACTGACCACACCACTATAGGATTATCATTAGGATTATCATACAATCTAATGACAGAGAAGAGTCTTGAATGTAACTTTCTTCAAAGCTCAAGAAAGTTCAGATCAATTGTTTAGTATTGACTCATCTCCATTCATAGTCTCCATTCTAGCTTTTGCAGCTAGAAACATTGAGAGAATAAACACTGAGAACAGCTTAGATACAATCAAAGCAATTGAAAATGGAATGAGGTGATGTTTAGTCAAGCTGTCAGGGCCCTGAGGGTGCTACCATCCCTTTCTATCCCTGTCCAGACCCCCAGGACCTTCACCCACCCTGCCCACAGCCCAGAACCCTATTTCAGCCCAGCCCAGGGCTGTCAGTCCCCACACCAGAGATGCTGCAGCAGGGCCGGTCCCTGACCCTACCTCCTGGACAGCCCTATGACCTATACTGTGGCTACATTTCCAGACTTGTCTCCAGCTTTTCCTGGATGGACACTGGACATGACTTACTACCTCACCTTGTCTAGGACTGTGGATGGACCTTTTCCCATTACCACACCAGTCCTGCTCAATTTTGGTCTGGTCAGTGAAGTCACATTCCCTACTGTGCCAGGGTTGCCCTTGCTCAGCTCCTGGCTTGTCCTCCCTTGAGGAGCTGCTCTGATGTTGCTTCCCCCTGACAAAAGCAGGTGAGAGTACAATTAGGTAGATCACTTTAATCAGAGAAAAACTTTGACTGAATGAGAGTAAATGTTACTTGACTAGATTGTGTGACTGAAGGTAAGTAAGCAAAGTGATTTTATTTAAAAAGTAAAATCTGAAATGCCAGACCTGGGGCACTGCAGAACAAGCAGTGTCAAAGGGCGGTGTGGGGATTAAGTCCTCTTATCCCAGACCAACAAGCTGCTTCCCCTGGAAGTCATGTCTGGTTAGTTGTCTCGCTACAAGCTACATGACTGCACAGCTTCTCAAGCACAGTTTCATTAGCCTAAGTGATCTCTCTCCCTGCCTTAAAGCTGTGTCATTAGGTAACAAAACAACTTTGCTTCCAAAGTTTAGCCATTTTAGAAGTGCTCAAATTTTTACACTTTAACTCCAATTTTATCTTTGAGTATCCATCAGGTGATAGCAAATCAATGGAATTAAACTGCACTATATATATAGAACTGAACGCACATGCAATTCATCTAATCTAACTCCAAATAATCTGAGCTAGTCTGTATGTAAAATAGTCATCCTGAGCTCCCTTTTTAGGCAATGGAGAAAAAGATATTCTTTTAAGGTCAAGATCCAGTGGATCTATTTCGAACATTATTTTATCATAAAATAGGTCACATCCTAGAAGAGTTCTTAGTGTCTCTCAGCCAGGGCAGGAGATGCCACCCGACTGGATCTATCAGTGGTGGTGCTGAAGGCCGGGCAGCTCTTGGGAGGAATTTGGCCAGGGCTGAGACCGGGAACTTCAGGAAGTTCCACAAAGGCAAGTGCAAAGTGCCGGGCCGGGGATGGGCTAGCTCCCTGCAGCAGCCTGGTCAGGGGCCAAGCTGCTGCTGAGCAGCTCTGTGGCCCTTGGGGGACTGGGTGCCAAGTTGGGCAGGAGTGGGCAGTATACCCGGGCAGCAAGGACAGTCCCGCACCCCGGGCTGTGTTAGCAAGGGCATGGACAGCACTGCTGGGGGTGGACTAGGTAAGGGCAACCACAGGGGTCTGAGGAAGTTCTAGCAGCTTCAGACGAGCATGGTCAGCTGCCCCAGGGTGCCTGGAGCCTCTGGTGGAGCTGCCCCCTGATTAGGGAGGGTCAAGCACCCTTGTAGTGCTAGGGAGAGGCAGGTTCTACTTTGGGAGCTTCTGGATCTTCTACAGACAAGGTCCAGCATCATTGGGGAACCTGTTACCACAAGTTACCACATCTGTTACCACAGGGCTTTGTCAGGAATCTTTTCTCACTCTTCCTGCAGAGCTGTGGCAGCCCTGGTGCCTCCACGAGCACGGGGATCAGGCTGAGCTGCAGGGGTCTTACCTGGACCTCAGCTGTTCCTGCCAGTGGTGCTGGGCCAATGGTGTACGCCAAGTGACACTGTGCCTCCAGCTGCCGTCTGGGTCCCTGGCTTTGCAGCTGTAGCGTGCCTCAGGACTCCACACACGCGCGACTGGACTGTGGCCTCCAGAGCGAGTTTCATGGGCTCCCTTTTCTGATGGGCTCCCAGGTACACTGCTAGGTTCATCTTGTCTATCAATGGTATATAGGCTAGTGTTGGGACTTTACTTATAACCTAGTGGCACAAAGCATTAGTAATGCTGAGCTCTAGTAAAGTCACTCTTCCTGTAATGGAAATAGGACTATTTAAATATAAAGTCCTTCAAATGACAGAGCAGCTTCACAGGTCATCTAGTTTCTTAAGGCTCCAGTTAATTTATTTCTTCCTGTCCTCAAGACACAAATCTTTTCATAGGCCTTACCTTGATTTTTGTTGCTAATGAGCAGATAAAGATTCTGCTCTCCACTATTATGGGACACCTCTCCCAATCCTGTCTGCTGGCTACTTTCTCCCTTGTAGCTCTTGTACTCCTGCCACATCACGACCTACCCCAACTATAAACATTCAGTTCAACATATCTCTTGTTTCACTTGTTTAGATGGGGAAAATCTTTTCAGTAGGGACAGCGGTGACAGGACAAGGGGTAATGGTTTTAAACTGAAACAGGGTAGGTTTAGACTGCATATAAGGAGGAAATTCTTTACGATGAGGGTGTTGAAACACTGGAATGGGTTGCCCAGAGAGGTAGTGGAGTCCCCATCCCTGGAAACATTCAAGCCCAGGTTGGACGAGGCTCTGAGCAACCTGATCTGGGTAATGGTGTCCCTGCTCACTGCAGGGGGTTGGACTAGATGGGCTCTGGGGGTCCCTTCCAACCCAAAACATTCCATGATGATTCTATGATTCTGCTGTTAGTGGAAAACAATATGTTTGGCTGTCCTGTTTGAACAGTGCTTTACCATAACTGTATTTGGCTTGTTATTGCTGCTGTTTAACTTGGCCTTTCACCTTTCACACCTCAGCTGCCTCTGGTATTTTTGGTGCCTAAAACTATATAGTCTCAGATTATCTTACAAATAAGTCATTGACACTTGAGGCTAATAACTGGTGCAGTCTGACTGTAAATTCAGTCTATAAACTTTCTGTTCAATTCTGATCAAATGAGGACACATCTCTGAGACTGTGTTTCTCTAAAGAACTGTGGTATTAAATGAGTGAAAGATAAATGCTGAAGACAGTGATGATTCAAGTTGCAAAGAATCACGGCATTATTTGATGCCTTCAGTGTATTCCGGAATTTACAGCTACATTCAAGACCAGACCTGGTTATAGCAATGTAAGACTTCAGCCTCAGATATTAGGAGCCTGTTTAAATTCCACTTACTGTTAGACATCTATCCCCTACACCATACCCAGAGAATTAGACATCAGAGTGGCAGCCCCAAAGACTATGAAGTTCTCTCCATTAAAAGTAGGAATACTGAGGAGCTGTGTTTCTTACATCTCATTCCCCACTGGAGCTTTCAGACAAACTGCACTACAAATGGAGGACTCATTTTCCTCACCCCAGGATGCATTCATAGTCATATCTTTAAATTCTCATATCTTTATATCCTAGAAGGGAATACATGAGTCTATTCTCAAAAACAACCCAACAAAACTAATACAATACCCACAAGTAAGATAATTCTTTGAAAATGGAGGGAGTTTCAGAGTGTAAAGGGGGGAAAAGGTCTTTTCCAACCTCAATGATTCTATGATTCTGAATATTATCACTCCTACTTTTTCATCCAGGGGATCACAGCACTAAGTCTGGGTACAGAAGATGTAAGCTCATCTCACTCATTAACCAAAGCTATCAGGGCATTTGAGTTGCACAATCTAATTTTAACTGGTTTCATAACTCCCACAAGAGGGTACCTGTTCTTGTGCACTATCGACTGGAAACTTATCTATTGTCTATTAATTTAGATATAGAAGAAATTTGGGAGGGGGTGTTCCCTATGGGAGTGTCCCCCCCACTTATATACCAGTGAAATACCTCAAAGGAACTAAGGGTTGTTGCTCTAAGAAGCTGACACAACCGACAGCCCAGCTAAAGGGCCTCTACACCAATGCATGCAGCATGGGCAGCAAACAGGAGGAGCTGGAAGCCACCATGCTGTTAGAAAGCTAGAACCTAGTTGCTATGACTAAGACTTGGTGGGACAAATCCCATGACTGTAGTGTGGCTGTCAATAGCTACAGACTGTTCAGAAGGGACAGGCAACGAAGGAGGGGTGGAAAGTTTACTCTCTACATCAAGAAATGGATAGAGTGTGAAGAGCTGTCTCTGATGAATAGACACAAGCAGGATGAAAGCTTATGGGTAAGAATCAGAGACAGATGCAACAAAAAGAACCTTGTGGTTGCTATCTACTATAGGCCACCTGATCAAGGGGAGCCTATTGATGAAGCCTTTTTACTCCAGCTGCAGGAAGCATCGCGCTCACAGGCTCTCATCCTGCTTGGGGACTTCAACCACCCTGACATCTGAAAAAGTAGCACGGTAAGCTGTAGGTAATCCAGGAAACTCCTGGAGTGTGTGGAGAATAACTTCTTAAATCAGGTAACAGACAGCCCTACCAGAGGGGATGTGATACTAGACCTGATGGTCACCAACACAAGTGAGCTAATCACTGATGTTCAAGATTGGAGGCAGCCTGGGCTGAAGTGATCATGCACTGGTGGAGTTCACAGTCTTGAGGGATATTGGACAGGCAAAGAGAAAGGTCAGGACCCTGAATTCTAGGAAAGCAAACTTCCAGGTCTTCAAGGAATTAGTCAATAGGACCCCCCCTGGGGAACTGCCCTTGGGGACAAGAGAGCAGAACAGACTTGCCAGATGTTTAAAGATGCTTTCCATAGAACACAACGGCTCTCAGTCCCCAGGTGTAAGAAATTAGGCAAGGAAGGCAAGAGACGAGCACAGCTGAGTCGAGACCTGCTGGTCAAACTAAAGGGCAAGAGGAAATGCACAGGCAGTGGAAGCAGGGACGGGTATTCTGGGAAGACTATAGGGATGGTGCTGGGTTGTGTAGGGATGGGGTCAGGAAGGCCAAGGTGCAGCTAGAGCTGAATTTGGCAAGGGATGCCAAGAACAACAAGGGCTTCTACAAGTATGTCAGCCAGAAAAGGAAGATTAAAGAAAGTGTACACCCCCCTGACGAGTAGGAGTGGCAAACTGGTAACAATGAATGAGGAGAAGGCTGAGGTACTCAACAAATATTTTGCCTCAGCCTTCAAGGGCAATCTCTCTTCACACACATCTCAAGGGGAGATGAGGATGGAGGATCAAAGTCCCTCCCACTGTAAGAGAAGATGAGGTTCATGACCACCTGAGGAACCTGAACACACATAAGTCTATGGGACCTGACGAGATGCATCCCAGAGTCTTGAGGGAATTGGCTGAGGTAGTTGCCAACCCACTCTCCATGATATTTGAAAAGTCATGGAAAGTCAGGTGAAGTTCCTAGGGACTGGAAAAGGCAGACATCACACACAATTTTAGAAAGGGTAGAAAAGAGGACCCTGGGAACTACTGCCCTGTCAGCCTCACCTCTGTGCCTGGGAAGATCATGGAGCAGATCCTCCTAGAAGCGGTGCTGAGGCACGTGGAGGACAGGGAGGTGATTGGAGACAGCCAACACGACTTCACCAAGCACAAGTCCTGCCCAACCAACCTAGTGGCCTTCTGTGATGGAGTGACTACATCAGTAGACAAGGGAAGTGTTACAGATGTCATCTATCGGGACTCCTGTAAGGCCTTTGAAACAGACCTCCACAACATCCTTCTCTCTAAATTAGACAGATACAGATTTGATGGGTGGACTGTTTGGTGGATGAGGAATTGGTTGTACAGTCGCATCCAGAGGGCTAGTGGTCAATGTTCAGATGGAGATGGACCCCTGAGGGACAAATGTTGTCCCTCAGGGGGCCATATTGGGACAAATACTCTTTAATATCTTCATCCGTGACATAGTGGGACTGAGAGCACCCACAGCAAGTTTGCAGACAACACCAAGCTGAATGGTGCAGTTGACACACCTGAGGGATGGGGTGTCATCCAGAGGGATGTGGACAAGCTCAAAAAGGGGGACTATGTGAACCTTATGAGGTTCAACAAGACCAAGTACAGTATCCTGCACCTGGATCAGGGTAATGCCCAGTATCAGTGCAGGCTGGGGTACGAAGGGATTGAGAGCAGCCCTGGCCAGAAGGGACTTGGAGGCACTGGTGGACGAGAAGTTGGACATGACCTGGCAATGTGCACTTGCAGCCCAGAAGGCCAACCGTACCCTGGGCTGCATCCAAAGTTGTGTGGCCAGCAGGTCGAGGAAGGTGGTTCTGCCCCTCTGCTCCGCTCTGGTGAGACCCCACCTGCAGTGCTGCGTCTGCTCTGGGGCCTCAGCACAGGAGAGACATGGAGCTGTTGGAGCGGGTCCAGAGGAGGCCATAAAACTGATCTGAGGGCTGGAGCAGCTCTGCTGTGAGGACAGGCTGAGAGAGTTGGGGCTGTTCAGCCTGGAGAAGAGAGGCTCTGGGAAGACCTTATTGCAGCTTTTCAGTACTTAAAGGGGGCTTATAAGAAAGATGGAGACAAACTTCTCAGCAGACCCTGTTGCAATAGGACAAAGGGTAATGGTTTTAAACTGAAGGAGGGGAGATTTAGAATATATATAAGGAAGAAAGTTTTTACAATGCAGGTGGTGAAACACTGTAACAGGTTGCCCAGAGAGGTGGTAGAAACCCCATCCCTGGATCCATTCTAGGTCAGGTTGGACTGGGCTCTGAGCAACCTGATCTAGCTGAAGATATCCCTGGTCACTGCATGGCAGTTGAACTAGATGATCTTTAAAGGTCCCTTCCAATCCAAACTGTTCTAAGATTCTATTATTATAATAATTCCTTTTTCTTTGGATACGGCTTGTTTTTCAAAACCGGGATGTTGCATGGGAATATAGTAAATGGAGCTGAACAAAAAAGTTCTGTGCCTGAGCATAAATGAAGCACATGTGGGTGCTAAACTATCTGCCTCTGTCTATGATGGCAATACAGAAACATGGGGTATTCAGTCCGTAGGACCAAACTAAAGCTAGTCCGAAGTGAAAATCCCAAAAATACCTGTGGAACATCTTCATCCCTAACTGTATCAAATCTGCTATACTGCACACTAATGCTAGCATAGCCCTCTTTGCCATAATTCCCCTTCAGATCAGTTTTTTTCTGATAACAGTGGTACAAAAACATGCAGCAACCTCAATATAAGAATTCAGCTAATATAATCTAACAATTCCACCTCATTTTCATCCCTTACACTTAACTATCACACATTAGAAATCTGGCAGAGAGCTCTGTCAAATTGAACTATTGAACTCAGAGTGGCAAAAGTCCCTCCCCAGGCAAGACATTTAAATCATTTTTAAAGTTAATTTCCTGCTCCCAGACGGAGAACAAATCTAATCGGGTTTACTTCATTCTTCTGACGAACCGGAAAATGTTGCCTGCATACTCAACAAGGGAAAGTGTCCTAGAAGGCAGCTGGAGCGCTTGCTTTGCAGTGCGGAAGAAGCCTCTTCTGCAAAGCACAATGTGTGGATCCGCATGTGAATAGGGATTCGGATTTAACCTTTCAGGTCTTCCTGGTCTCCTGCTAACTCTGTTTTAAAATGAAATTACGAATTGTTTACAAGTTAACAGCGCATATGGGAGATTGAAAATAGTCAGCAAAATACAGTATGGATGCAGGGATATGTTTCAGAAAACTGACTATGCATTTAAAAAGACCCTTCTCTGGTCCCTCCAGGTCCTTGGTGACCAACGCTTTTCCCAGCTTCTAAGGATATTTCCATGAAAACTTCTGATAACAAAACTTCAATAAGCATTGCAAAGAACTGAATGAGGTTACTAGATGACTAAAGCGAGTTTGTAGAAGAGTGAAAAAAAGTGTATATAGACGTGGGAACAAAAGTGTATATACATGCATATATGATACAGCTTAAGACAAAAGAGGGTTAATTAACATCTAAATCACTGTATTCTCAAAGGTAGAAGACAACTAGTGTTAACTTTCTGAACAAAAGAGTTGTGAGATTCTATTTCTGCATTCATTTTTAAAATTCCACAGGAAAAAGGTATATAATAGCACCTGAGCTACCTAAGTATTGCTTGTTTCTTTTGAATGAAACAGGTTTGGTTTTTTGGTTTGGTTTTTTTTTGTGTGTGTGAAATAGCAGATATGTTTTTAGTCTTTTTGAAGCAGTTTAACTAAAATTTTCCTAATTTCAGCATATGATATATGACCTTTTATTGCTCTACAGAGTCAAATGCTATACTTACTTAGAAAAAAATGAAAATACTGATATAGCCAATTTAAATTTACTTAGCAGCAATAAGTTTTTAGTCCATGCAAGGAAATCAGATGTTCATTGCTAAAAGCATAAATCCTCATTTATATTTAATTTTAATGTTTGTGCTTCTATTTGTGCATCATACGTAAGTATAAGGATGAATTACTTGAATGGGTATGGAGCTCTTAAGTACAGTATTTCTATAAACCAGGGAAAAAAGTAAACTTCATCAAGCTAATGTTGTAGGGATGAACAATCATAACAAATACAATCTCACCATTAAAAAATAATTGGCTCAAGTCAGTTAAAACTATTTTTTTCAAGTTGCTGAAAACTACCATTGAAAACTTATTAATTTCCAAGTAGCTCATTCATATTAATTGCTTTACTCCGGATGTATCTATCTCAGTTGCTTTACTCCTTACTTCTGTCTGTCCAGAAATTTCTCTTTCTGCACTTTATCCCTAGTTATTGACAGAAAGTTCTCTTCCCGTTGAGCAATAATATACCATACAGCATGATTAGTCTTACCACAAGAATTAAGACAGTTAATGCCATTTCTTACTTTCTTAATTTTACTTTCTCTGACAAGCCCACATAAACTTTTGCATAACCAGAAGATGCTTATGTCCAAACTACTCCTCCTCAGAGAAGCAAATTGCCCATTGAACTAAAATTGACCCTGGCACTTAAAGAAAAGGAAATATTTCTTCAAATAAGCTGGAACAAGCACAGCATGAACAAACTAGCATGCTAAATTTTCAAGGATCACTTCTAGAGCCCTGCTATAACAAATTAAATTGACTAAGGGTGATGAGTAGGAGAGGGAAACCAGGAGCCTAACTGAAAACTCTAGGATACTTTTCTTTCATATTGACCTTCAGGAGCATATAATGGAGGAAGAAACATCCCAGTTTCATTCCTGTATCTTCAGACTCTCTCTGTTCCCTTCTTTTTAAAGTACGTACTACTAAATCTATCTTCCTACAAATCTTAGACTGTGCTCTAGGTTTAATATGTGTTATCTGCGATAAAATAAGTAGGTTTTATTTAGTTACTAAAAAAATTATAATTAGTATTTCCTTGCCCAGTAGTAAAAAAATTCTCATTTAAGGTCTTTTTTTATATATATATATATGTGTGAACTACCTCTGTATTGCAAATGTTCCACTAGCTCAGACTGTATTTTGATAAAAACTGATATTTGAGCAATATGCTGTGAAAACTCTCCATTTATCTATCTGCTCTGTTGTTATTAATGGGATATTGTATTGCCATGGAAGAAGAACTCTAAGTTTAAAAGTCAGGGTTGAATTATTTTTTTTTTAGTATTGTCTATTGGCCAGCAGAAGGTTACAGGATCCTTGTGCATTCCATTACTCAACATTTTGTGTGCTCAGCAAAATCATCTTTAGATCAAGTTACAAGATTAATACAGTGTAATCACTTATTTATTTTTTTCTTTAAGAAACTTTTCGGTGGTTGTGATTTAAAACAAGCCCATTTATGCAACAGCATAATAAAATGGGTGGAGACAAATCCCATAATACTGCCTTTATTGTGCATCATCAACCACATTATAGTACCACTGGATATTTTCACCCTCTAACTTCAAAACACAGGTAGTTAAAAATTAAAATCAAGATGTAAAAGAAGGAATTAATTGACTGCTTCAGGTAATTTGGAGAGACCACTGTTTAAAGCACATGAAAAAATGGATCCATGTAAATTATTTAAATAACTGCATGAGAGTGAATGCATTTTTAATAACTTTTAGCAAATCCTAAATTCTCTATACAATGAACTTCACTGCTTCTTCTCCTTCATTACAGTACATTTCTTGGCAAAAGCTTTGCTATAAGCATCTAGTTGTCTTGCTTTTGGAAACTGCAACTTCATCCATCTATTTCACAGGATGCTGTACTGGTTTTGGCTGGGATAGAGTTAATTTTCTTCATGGTAGCTAGTATGGGTCAATGTTTTGGATTTGTGCTGGAAACAGTACTGATAATGCAGAGATGTTTTTGTTATTGCTGAGCGGTGTTCATACAAAGTCAACGTGATGGAGCCCTGCTTTCCTGGAGATGGCTGAATGCTGCCTGATGATGGGAAGTTGTGAATGATTCCTTGGTTTGATTTGCTTGCGAGTGCAGCTTTTGCTTCACTTATTAAACTGTCTTTGTCTCAACCCATGAGTTTTCTCACTTTTACCCTTCCAGTTCTCTCGTCCATCCCATTGGGGGTGGAGCAAGCAAGTGGCTATGTGCGGCTTAGTTGTCAGCTGGGGTTAAATCGTGACAGATGCAACAGAAAAAAAGAAACCTCATTGTTTTATATGAGATCATTCTTCCAGGCAGATGGTACCCACTAAATACCCAGAAGCATCATTGAGATAACTATATTACAAAAATTCAGGAAAGATTAATATGTGATGCTCACCAAATGAACCACAGCTAGATCATCATTCTAGAATCAGGCTTTAAGATAAGAATAAAATAAAAATACATAAGGCATATTCACTTAGGTGGAAGGGCTGAAGAGAGATAAGCAAATATTCCAAGTAATAGCTTCTTAAATGGAAAGCGGTACCAGTAATTAACTCATAGAAAACAATGCTCTCCTCTTGAAACTACCATTGATTTTAGCTGTTCAAGTTCCAACACAAGACTCTCTCTACTGTATGCAAAACCCTACAGTGGAATTATCATTTGAAGGTAATAAATTCTGTCATGTGAATAGTTTGGTGATATAATTTATTTTCAAAGGTCAATTGCAAAGATTTAAAGGTTTTCTTCATGCCCATGGAGTCATAATTCTTATGGACCGAGTGGCATTTTCTTTTGAAAAGCAAATGTTGCCTCTCATGGAAAAGTAAAGAAGGTGTTTACAACTCTAAAAACAGTCTTGTCAATAAGAAAGCAATATTTTATGTTTGCTATTGTCAAAATAACACTGCTGTACACTAAGCAGAGTAGTAAAGATTATTGAAAGCAGATTTATTAGCAATTCATCACAGATTATTTAGAAACATTTGTGTCTTTTAGTGTTGTTTTCTGTTATTACAACAAATCATTTAATCAAAACCATATCAAGACAATCTGCTTTTCCAATTTCCTCCACTTCCTCACAGGAGAAACACAATTAGAAAGGTGGAATTTTCAAGGATCATCATATACACTGTGCAATGCTAAAGAAAGTTAGTATTAAGGTGTGCGTGTGGCCTTTGTGAAGATGAATTTACCTGTAGATTGAGACATCATTTTGAGTTTTTCTCACAAAATACCCTGTCCTTAGAAAAACCAAAACAAAATTAAAAACTAGGAGTGGAGAGAAATGGACACATTACTTTACTTTGAAAGGATACAGACTACTTTACTCTGAAAAGAAAGCAATTTCTTTTTATTTTGTCAAGAAGCATCTAATACAAAACAACGTGGAAAGAAACCATAAATTATTTTGGTTTGAATTTTTGGTACAGTAGTAAAAAGATGAGATACAAGATTTTCTGGGAAAGTATTGCCTTTAATGAAAAAACACTTGCATATCTGGGAAAAAAAGGACAGCTTTAAGGCAGACAAGTCCTTCCTTGGGTTTGGAACAAAGGCAGCAGCCTTTCAGTTGAGTTGATCTAAGCTTAGCTTGATTATCTTAAATAACTAGACAGTTTGAGAGAAAGAGATCTGAACTTGGGGAGAAAAAGGAGAAAGGGGAGGAAGAGGGGGATGTTATTAACCCTAGAATGACAGAGAATCCAGTAACTGCTGCTCGTGAGACACTGTAAAGTTGGCTTTAGATATAATAAGGTGAAAGTAGTAATGTGCTAACAAATTACAATATTGTTCATGATGTGTAGCATCCACTAGATATGAAAAATAACAATCATGAGAAATGAAACTATGAATTTTTGATCATCAATTCATATTTTAAAGACCACAGGGAGCTGTCTCTTTTATTTCAGCTATACTTGTTTCTCTAGTACAGGATATGATCTTTCTGGCATGCCTTGCCTCACTTCCATCTTTAAACAATCAATCACAGCTACTTTCAGGATAACATCAACAAAACAAACCAAAACCAAATTTAGGTTAACTGCTTTATTAACCTAAATATCTTTATTAAACTATTAATGTCTTCATTTCTTCTGCATTTAATAACATGCAAGACTAACTTTGGCATGGGATCTTCTAAAGCTCTAAACTTCTAAAATGGGGCTCTGAGCAACCTGATCTAGTTGATGATGTGTCCCTGCTCATTGCAGGGGGGTTGGACTAGATGGCCTTTAAAGGTCTCTTTTAACCCAAACTATTCTATGATTCTATGAAAACAGGCTGATGATTAGGGGACCTTTTGCTAAGTTTCTGGGAGAGCGGACACTTCCACAAAGTATCTTCCTGTTACGATAAGTTTCATCTTTTATCTGATCAGCTCCTGTCATTTTGTTTCAAAAATCTGTGCTAATTTTGTCCCATATCTAAGAGGGAATTCCTCCAAATTTCTTCTTTAAAACAAATCTCAATTGTGATAGACAGGCCCATGAAGAAATCTGAAAGCATATTGTGAATATTATTTCCAAACATGAATGAATCAGACATTAGTAGTACAGATTTCAAGCATTACTGAATATCAGAATTACTTAGTAAAATTCACCTGTTAATTTTCTCCATTGTACTCCAACTTTAGAAAGGTTGGCACCAGTGACCAGTTTTAACTCCTTACCGTGGACCTTCAAGTATACATTTGAAAGTTAAAGTGACTGTGTCAATATTGATTCCTGGGGAAAGGAAGGAAACAAGTAAGGAAAGCTAAACATTATGTAGAAGTCTTAGAGCCTCAGACATAGTCATAGCTCTGAAAACACAGGTAATTTGGTTTTATTTTTGTATTGATCACATTCAATATTACCAGTTCAGATAATGAGATGAGATAAAGATCTGTATTTAGATGAGGGCTTCAGTGGTTATGCTTAGGAGCAAATAATGTTCAGCCTACATACGTGGCAGACATGTTTGTAGTCAATCTGGTGAATGAAACTATCAGAGGGTGTATAGCATATATTAACAAACTGCTGAGAAAAACATGAACAATATCTCCCAGAGCCGCATTCCAAGTCTTAAGAACAGGGTCTAAGAACTGTAAATACAGAACAAGGTAATCAAAAAAAAAATTATTTCTTAGTCACACTGTAGAAATCTAGAAAGTCATCAGGGAACCAAACCTGGGATCTTTACCTTCTCAATTAAATTATCATTATAATAGACTGGGGGAATGCATCTGTCAAAGTGACAGTTTGCATATGGTCTCTGCATTGTACAGTTGTTCCACACAGTACTATAATCCTTTTCCCATTTGAAGCTTTCAGTCAGTGCCAGTGATTCACTGAGAATTGGTCATATTTTAATTTAGAAAAAAAAACTATTAAATTGTCTGAATTCAAAGTATCCCAGCTGACGCTTAATGTTTATAATATTGCTTACATTGTTTAAGGGTTGATCAAGCAAATGTCTTGAGCACTCTGATATAATTAATATGATATATGAAAAGTCATGGCAGTCAGGTGAAGACCCCAGGGACTGGAAAAAGGGAAATGTTGCACAAATTTTTCAAAAGAGTAAGAAGGATGACTCTGGCAACTACTGACCTGTCAGCCTCACCTCTGTGCCTGGGAAGGTCATGGAGCAGATCCTCCTAGAAGCTGTGCTAAGGCACATGGAGGACACAGAGGTGATTCGAGACAGCCAGCACGGCTTCACCAAGGGCAAGTCCTGCCTGACCAACCTAGTGGCCTTCTATGATGAAGCAACTAAATCAGGGGACAAGGGAAGAGTTACTGATGTCATCTATCTGAACTTCTGTAAGGCCTTTGAAACAGTCCCTCACATCCTTCTCTCTAAATTAGAGATATGGATTTGATGGGTGGACTGTTCAGTGGGTAAGGAATTGCCTGGATGGTCACCTCCAAAGGGTTAGTGGTCAATGTCTCAATGTCCAGATGGAGATCAGTGATGAGTGGAGTCCCTCAGGGGTCCATATTGGGACCTGTACTCTTTAATGTCTTTATCAATGACATAGACAGTGGAATCGAGCGCACCCTCAGCAACAAGCTTGTGGATGACACCAAGCTGAGTGCCATGGTGGACACACCTGAGGGACAGGATGCCATCCAAAGGGACCTGGACAGGCTACAGAGGTGGGCCCAGGTGAACCTGATGAGTTCAAAAAGGACAAGTGCAAGGTCCTGCACCTGGGTTGAAGCAACCCCCAGTATCAATACAGGCTGGGCGATGAAGGGAATGAGAGCAGCCCTGCAGAGAAGGACTTAGGGATACTGGTGGGTGAAAAGCTGGACATGAGCTGGTAATTTGGGCTTGCAGCCCAGAAGGCCAACCGTACCCTGGGCTGCATCCAAAGCCATGTGGCCAGCACATCGAGGGAGTTGATTCTGCTCCTCTGTTCCTCTCTGGTGAGACCCCACCTGCAGTGCTGCCTCCTGCTCTGGGGCCTCAGCACAAGAAGGGCATGGAGCTGTTGGAGCGGGGCCAGAGGAGGGACACAAGAATGATCCAAGGGCTGGAGCAGCTCTGCTGTGAGGACAGGCTGAGAGAGTTGGGCTTGTTCAGCCTGGAGAAGAGAAGGCTGCGGGGAGACCTGATTGCGGCCTTCCAGTACTTAAAGGGGGCCTATAGGAAAGAGGGGGAAAAATTCTTTAGCAGGGCCTGTAGTGACAGGACAAGGGGGAACAGTTTTAAACTGAAAGACAGGAGATATAGCCTAGATATAAGGAAGAAATTCTTCACAATGCAGGTGGTGAAGCACTGGAACAGGTTGCCCAGAGAGGCAGTAGAAGCCCCATCCCTGGACACATTCAGGGCCAGGCTGGATGTGGCTCGGGGCAACCTGATCTAGTTGCAGATGGCCCTGCTCATGGCAGGGGGGTTGGACTAGATGGCCTTTAGAGGTCCCTTCCAGCCTGGATGATGCTAGGATTCTATGAGCCTAATCCAAGAAGCCACTGCAGGTTAGTAATTGGATATCAGTTACCACCAGAAAGGCTGGTTACTGAATAAATCCACTTACAGTGCAGGTAGGGTGCACTCCAGTCTCGTACGTATAAAACATGGAAGGCACAAACATGCAAGTGGAGTCTCAATACTAAATACACGATTCCAGTATAGTGCATAAACAGAGATCCACAGGGACATTCTTCAAATAATATTAAAAAAAAAAAAAAAAAACAAACAAAAAAAAAACATGTCTTTGAGTGTATCTGAAAAATATCCATGAAAAGATGTTATCTGTTAGATAACAGCTATGTGAGACAAGGAGAAAGACAAAAATACCTTTTTTTGGAGGCAGAAGAGCTATCATACCAAAGAAGGCAAAGAGACATACAGCAAGTATATGGTAATTGTGAACTTCTTAATGTCTGCCAGATTTCACCCCATTTCATTTAAGATTACTATTATGAGCTTTTCTGTTCTTCCAGATCCACAAGAATGGGCCTTTATTCACATGTACATCACAAGGACGGTTTACAAAGAACAATTATGGGTATAAATAAGGCCAGCCAGTTTGAAACGTACTATAGCAAGTGTACAAGCAAAATCACTGGAGAGAAGTCTAGCTGCCTGTGGTCTTTTGGACACAGATTTGTATCTTGCAAGTTCAAATTTAAAATGCTGCACAAAAGCTCATTACTCTTTCTGGAGTCCAGAAATTCCCACAACACCCACAGAATGAATTCAGGTCTGGAAATAATTTTCTTCTACCTGACTTGATTCGAACATAGTTGCTTTGTAAAATAAAAGCTAGGACTATTTCATAACAATATTTCTGAAAGTAAAAGGAAAAAGGCATTTCTAAACATAAATCCTACAAGAAATATTCTGGTGATAGCAGTTATTTTACCACTTCTTATTCTAAAATGGTTCAGATCAAAGTAATTCTATTTAATAACTTCAGAAAACCTGAAATAAAGAAAGATAAACAAGGGTAAAAGGCCTATTGAAAATATAACATGGCAGTATTTTATGTTATTCTTTTAGTAAAGTCACTTCATATATTTGTTTTCTTTAAGCTGTGGCAGAACATTTAAGCCATTCTCTGCCATAAGCAGCCATCTGTCACATCACCGTCCTTCATATTTTTTTCATTTCTTTGTAATAGCATGCACTGACTGAACATATGGCCTAGAAGGTAGACAAATATCCCTCCTAGCTAATATAAGCTCTTCAGAGGTTTTTGCTGGTGGAAATCATTACACTTCTCACCAACAGAGTGAGAAAACTCTTTCCTTCAAGCAATCAGCTGTTAGCTCAGGAAACCATCGCAGGAGGCTCCAGTCCTCTAGTATCTCCTTCATCATTCTTTGGAAGCCAAACTGCTGGCCAAAGCATGGTACAGGCACCGGTTGATTTGACCAGTCTTAATATTCTCCCAGAGAAGGACAAAGGTCATTCTTCTTTTCAGCTAAGTACAGCTATCAAATATTAAGGCCCAACTGAACTGGATGAATCCAGAAAGGAGGTGGGAATGTAGAAAAAGTCATTAAAGATTTTCAGTATTTTACCATGTGCCTCAAGTATTCTGCAATATTCTTAATTAGGGAGAACACTGAGGACAGATGGGTAAGTAGCACTGGAGTAGCTAGATGCTCTAAAGTACAATGTCAAAAACAAGTAGAGGAAATTCAGCCTGTTGCCATATTTTCATTCAACCCAGATGATACTGGGTCTAGACAAAAGGTTTTAGAAACCCCTCAGATCTGGTGATGACAATGACAAACTGGAGAAGGAACATTAAGGAAGAAAGCGCTAGCAAACCATTCCTTACGGAGAGTGAGTCATCCCATCTTTCTCTAAAATGTTTTAGAAGAGTCTGCCCTTTCCTGAACTTCTACTGTTGCAGAATAGTGCAAGTCACTATTAGTGAACAAGCACATTACAACCTTTCCCATCCAAAGCATATGTCACCATAGTCTTACTGACTTCATCATATTAGATTATATCCATCTTTGAAGTCTTTGTGAAAATTCAGCAGGTGCAGAAAGTGACTTAGAAAGCAAGCAGAAAGTACCTGTGCTTGAAAGAGGCCATTTTTATTCGTTTGTTTCCAGGGTTTCTTGAACACCGCCACTTTCCACTAGCATTATCATGAAGATTCATATTAGCAAAAAATGGGTTTATTGATCTTCAAGTCAAGGTCATCAACTGATTCTGAAGGTCATCAATTAATCTGAGAATAATGCCTTACTGTTATTCAGATCTCTTAGTGAGGTATTTTGCAGATTTATTATGTACTTCTTGTCATGAATATAAATATGTGATGGCATACTTTTAACATACCTATATGAAAACAGTATGGTTAGATTAACTTGATAGGATCACAAGGCACATGAATAGCCTATTTTTATTTTATTTATTTATTTATTTTTACTTTAGGAATAGGCTTGCTATATATACACCAACAGAGAAAACATCACTTCCTACAGCTTTACAGTATTACTAGGATATATCTGGTGCTGGGAACTTCCCTGGTCAGCTGTTATTATGTTTTGTGGCATCAACATATCCAGTTTTTTTAAATTTCAGGTAACAAAAGCTATGATGATTCAATAATTATCTAATCAAAGACAACCCAACAAATATAGTCTTAGTCCCTGTCAGTTACAGGTAGCAGTTTTCTTGATATAATATATATAGAACAAGACTTGACTAATGATGCTGTAGTCTTTAGCATGTTTATGTGTTTTCAGCAGTGATCATTCTTACTACATGTTTAAGCCTCTAAATTACAGTAAATAAATATCTGGGGACATCATTATATCTAGAACAAACTAATAGGGCAGCTACAAAATATGACTACAAACTTTGAAGGACTACAGACAGTTACAGATACAGGACATGTTTATCGTCTGAGAGAATTGCTACAGATTCTTCCCTATATTCCAATTTTGTAGGTTGCTAAGGGTCTTTCAGGACACTAACGATATTTGCCTTTTCTTCTCCAATGCTCTGACCTTTAAGACAGGTTAAACAAGCCAGAGCTCTGTTCTCAGATGTGCCAGGAGCAAATTCATTTGTTGCCTGAATGGAGTTTAACAGTCCCTGATCATACCTGCATACAGGGAACATCATAACTTCCCACACCTAAATCATTATACCAAAATATTGGACTGGTTTGTAATGTTAATTAACCTTTTTGACCTGCATGCTCACAACAAGGTAATTAGAAGCAAAAGTCATTTTGCTTCATTTTGATTTATTTGATGCATTCTGCTGCTTTTACAAAGAATGTGCAAAATCCCTAGATGCAGGAGTCAGCTTCCGGAGAAAAATAAACCTGGTGTTCTAAGGTTTTCACTCAGTACAGTCACCTCCTTTTTTGTGCTTTTCCTTAGGGCCATGCTGTAGTGCTAACACAGGATGTGTCCTTCAGCCTCTCTCTCAAAGCTTTTCCTAAGGTTTTTTTTGGTGGGTTTTTTTTGTTTGTTTTTTTTTTTTTTTGGGGGGGGGTGGGTGTGGGTTTTTTAGCTGCTTCTATTCTCACCTGCCCAAAGCAGGATCCTCCTCCTACAACTCTCTGTATTCACATTCATGTTGAGTTGTGCCATATAGCTGCATTTTGATGTGGAGGTTTATACTGTCTTCTAGAACAGCAGTCTTCTAGAATTTAGGCATGCTTAAACCCTTATGTGTGCCCTTCCCCATGCCATCTCCCAATTAAGCATATTATAATATAGAAATAAATGAATAATAGCAAGACACTAAAAAAAAATTGCAATTTTCCTGAAATCTTTCAAAGTGTGGATCTCCAAGCTGCTTGCAGGACACAAAATATTTCTTACTCTCTTTCACCTATGACAGCCTCTGAGCCCACCAGAGTTACTTTCTAGGCTCCAAATAAAATGTATTTAAGGTAACTGCACAGCAGTAATTGGGAAATGAATTCTACTTTCCTACTGCTGTCTTGCAATTTTCCTGCTGGTCTTATTTTCTTTACATTGAGCTCCCACAAAGTGGCAGATACAGTTTAAGCTGTTACTGTTAATATTGATGACAAGAGGAAAACTATTTTCCCTAGTAAACAGCTTGATTGCTTTGCCTGTAGGAGAAAGAGCAGCAAATGGAGAGCACTTTGGCAGATACCCATATTTGTGAAGGGGTCTTCTTTCTGCATACGGTGCTGTGATATGAAATCAACAGAACACTATTAGGTCATTTTAGAGAACCAATTTTTCTGAGTGCTTGGTTGAGAGTGGAGGTATGGTAAAGATACTGTGCTGTGGAGAAGTATTGTGATTTATTTCTTTTTTCTAGTTCAAGAGTTCTTGAACTATTAGGACTAGGAAGGATTAGGAAGCTGATTTCCCTCTTACCAGCTGCTCCTTTTCTTAGGAAAGATAAGCAAAGGAGAACTACCATAGGTGCATTAAAATACCATCTTTTTAAAAATTACTTCTTCGCCTAGCATGTTTAGAAAAAAAAGAGAAAGTCCTTAGCCCAAATTCCTCAAACCTATCCAAATGCCTGTCTCCCTTAAAAATCAGTGGAAATTAGGCACTTAACTCACTGCAGAGTTTATATGCCAGGCCCTAGCTGAATAAGGTCTTCCAGAGTGAGACATAATAGAACAACCTATGGAGATTAAATAAAATATACCAAAGCTTCAAAAACTGTCATTCACACTACAATTTCTATATTAGAATCACGGATTTATAGTGTAATTCAGGTATAAAAGGACATGAGGAGGTCTCCAGTTCAACCTCTCACTCAAAGCAGGGCCAAGCAAGGGACCAGGTTGCTTAGGGCTTTACCTAGTCTGGTCTTGAAAATCACTAAGGAAAGGGTCTGCATAACAATCTCTGGGTAACCTGTTCCACTGCTGGGCTGTCCTCACGGTGAGAAGCTTCTCCTTATAGCCAGTATGCACCTTTCTTTCAATTTTAATTTTTGCCTCTCATCCTCCCACTAGGCACCACTGTGAAGAGCCTGGGTCCATCTCAACACCCTCCACCTAGGCACTAGGGTCTGCTGTCAGATTCCCCTGAAGTTGTTTCTTTGCCAGGCTGAGCAATCCCAGCTTCCTCAGCCTCTCCTCACAGGGCAAGTGCTCAGCCCCTAAACATTTTGGTGGCCTCAGCTAACTCATTCTAGTTTATTGAGCTTTTTCTTGTACTAGGGGCCTAAAACTGGGTGCTGATTCTGGACAAGGTCTAACAAGTGCTGAATAGAGGAGGATAAGCTCTTCCCTCTGTCTACTGGCCATGATTCTCTTAATGAGCCCATGACACTGTCAGCTGTCTTTGCTGCCAGGGCATACTGCTGGCTCATGTGTAGCTCACTGTCCATCAAGAGCTCCCACTCTTTTTAAGCAGACCTGCTCCCCAAGCAGCCCCAGACTGTATTATTGAAAAGGTTCTTCCTTCCCAGATGCCTCATTTAATCATGAGGGTCTTCTCGGCCACTGGTCCACCCTGTCTGGCAGGGTCAATGGCAGTCCTGTCATTGAGTGCCATCCATAAACTTTCTCAAGTTATTTAAAGAAGGCTTTGTCTGTTTACCCATTCAGAGCATGGGATCTCTCACCATGGACTCCTACCACAATGCCACCATCACTTGCCCTTTCTCTGGTCTTGACTCACAAGCTCTCACCCAACCTGTTGTCCATCCTTTACAAGAGCTCCCCACATTTCAGCTGCTATTTCACACAGAGAACAACTCCCTCAGCTCCCCGTCAATCTTTCCTGAAGAGCTTGTACCTTTCCATTGCAGGTCTCCGGCTTCAAGCTGCCCCACCATGTGTCTGTCAGTCCTCCCCTGCATTTCTGTTGGCAAAGAGAGTCTTGCCAAATTTTGTCAGACAAATCCCCTTGCTCTCAATCTTTAAAGAGGTTCCTGTATTTGTAAAAAATAAATCCCCATCTATAATACAACTTCCATACAAGACGTTGACCTACCGGGTTGGCCTACCCCTCTCCAAACCCTTCCCCTAGATCAAGGAAAGGCCACCAGGGCTCCCATTGCCCACAGGCTTACCCCAGGGCCCTGCAGCCCCTCCTGATGTCCTCAGGGTCTCCCTTGGCCAGATCATTGGTATCCACATGGATGAGCAGCAGGGGAATCAGCTAGCAACAATGTGGAAAAGCTAATATTAAGAAGTGATTGGATGTGGGTTTTATGGTTGTATCTTAATGAATCCTCAAAGCATTTTAAGGGGCTAGATCTCAACTTCAGAAAATAATTACCTGTTGAAATAAAATAACTGTGGCCTTCTTTCCATCATCATGAGGAAAGAATTAAGAGTATTTAAGAGACTCTGTATCTGTCACAGACTCTGTTTTCAAGTTCATGGGGTATAAACCCATGGAAAACTGATCTAGGAAACATGCTTTAATCAAGATGAAGCTTCTCTGTTAAGCATTTTTGTTTAAAATGTAGGTCGTCTGGCTTTATATTGGTGTTACTGAGAGCAGAATGTGATTCATTACATTCATCCTCACCTTTTTTAAATGCCATTATTTTTAATCTGCTGTTTTATCAAGGCCTTTCACATGTCATGCTGATGTTTACAGGATGGCCAAGAAACATCTTTATTTTCAGTCACAGTTCTCCTTTAAAACACCTTGCCAGTATAATGTGTCTGTGGTTGATTATCTAATCTATGAACAGATCAGTCCTCTCAGGAAAAAATGTTAACTTGCTCCCAGGAGGCCAGAATATCTGTTATACAGGCATATATCCGCATCCATCTCTCTCTCGCATCTTCACGATTCTGGTAAAATAGATTTGTTAACAGCAGAAAATACTTTGTACTTGTATCCTCATTTCCACCCATGGATCTCAAAGCACTTTTCCAATGTTAACAAAGATAAGTAAATGTCAGTTAAGATAAATAAGTCATCCAGACAAGTATGACTATCAATATTTTGTAGATAGGGAAATCAAAGTACAGAAAGCTCAGATGACCTGCCCAAGGTCATATTGCAAACAAACAAGAGGACCAAGGAAAAAAAAAATAAAAGGGTCTATTTTAACTGTTAGGTGATTTTTAATTCCAAGCTATAAGCTTAAAAAGTTGTTTGTATTGCTATGGATATTTCAATATTTTAATTAAAATAAGCAAACAAATAATCAGTTGTTATTTAACTCAATCATTTATTATTTAACCCACTAAATTTGGGGGGGGGGGGGAAGTATGTCAAAGTGCAAAATGACATTTTTCAAAATGTTGTATAATGTTCTACAAAAGCATTGCTCAAACACGTGTCCTTAGGGACATGTCCTGAAAGGAGACTAAAAAGCTAATATGATTTTTGTCCCAGCAGCCTCAGCATCACTAGCATATGCAAACTGTGTGTTATAAATTTTATACCTACTGGCAGACAGACATGAAGCAACTCAAGTATCAATATTAGTTCACAAAACTAGGAGCTATACCTCAAACCATGAGAAGGAGGCTTTTAAATTAGATATTCACTGTCAGCTACACGGTGAGGCTTGAGGTCTCAAGGGAAACTCAGAGCACACTCATAAAGGAAACACTGAAGAAAAGAAGACAAAAAGACAGAGTGACTTATTTACCTACACATGGCCATTTCAGGCATGATGGGATGTTACATTTGGCCTCCAGCTGCAACTCTAACAGCGAGGAATCATCTCTTTGGTCCACTGTCATGTTTGGCACCCGACATGTCCAGGTTTACTCTTCTAACACAAATGTAGTAAATGTAGCTCTGAGTTCCCTCACCTTTGTCTCCAAGCTAAGGAGTCTTTCTGTTACAGCAGCCCTACTTAGTATAAACTGCTATTACAACAGTCCTGAATGACATTTTCCCACAACCTAGGGTGTTCTTTAGCAGCTGGACCAGAGACTGAGACACTTTTCTTTATTTAGCTCAATGCACATTATTTGTTCCTGAAAAATGAGATATTTCTAACGACTGACTCAAGTTGAGCTCCTGAACTTCCCAAAGTGATACTGTAACCACAAAGTTATTTGGGGATAACACACCTGATTTCTCATGATTTCTTAATGAAAGTGGGGTAACTCCAGGGCACAGTCCATAAATCACAGCCGAGAAGCCCACTGCGTGTCAGGAACGTATAGGTGTCTTTAACAATGTGAGCATTAATATAAATAGCTGTTAAAGCAGATGCTTCACATTTAGCAAGAACACATTCTTTATCAGGTACATGGTTAAAAAATTTAAATCCACTGCTAGAAGTCTCTGTGAAATTGAAATATCCAAACTGTATTTCATGATAGTTACTGAAACACTAGAAGTATTTTTACGATGTGCTTCTAATCTGCATCAACCACATAATTACTCCTTAATTCAGCCAAGAAAAGCTAAAATGACTTATGTGGGCCTTGTATCTGATATACACAGAAAAATTCCAAACTTGAATCAATATACCATGTTACTATAACAAGCACACTGGGGTTATAGAAGAAAAAAAAAATGCCTATCTACTGATTAGAAAGCAGATCATGCTTTCCTTGGCATTTATCCAGTTGCTGTCTGGACTGAAAGGTTACAGAAGCACACGTACCATGGCTCTGCAAAAAGTAGAAAGGCCAGTGAGTCACGTATCCTCAGTGCCTGAGGCAGAGAAAATACTGTTCCCTTCTCAGAGTTTCTTTCCACTTTCAGTCTTCTAAGGGAGTGTAGGACTTAAGGTATCAACTTGCATTAGCAAGTTTGGAGACTGACAGTTTTATTCATTTTTTTTTTTGTCAGATTTTGAAGTGCAATGCAGCAGGCAGCATATGAGATTTTTTTTCTCACCTTCTATGCATACCAGAGTTTACACCTGGAAACCTAGACCTGCCCCCCTCCCTAGTTGATTTTCATATAATGTAAAAAAGAATAAAGGTTGAAACAAGAGCCAAAATTCAATTCAAGCTGATAAAGATAATTGCTTGTATTATTGGTTTTTCAATATGACGATCTTCTTTAGCCACATATTGATCAGAAATGTTCTGATTTACAGGAACATCCCTGATTAAATAACACAACAATCAGGTAACAAATGTGCTGAAAATGATATTGTTCACTTTATAATAGGGTTCCTGTACACTGCCTTTTAAAAAACAATAATAGAAAAATTAAAATCACAGTCCCAGCAAATCATCTGCTTTAGTGAGAGACAAAATTCCATAAGTCTGAATGCTCCAACCAGTCCTTTGGCTCAAAGTAGTGCCAAAAAGTATGCACATCAATGTATGTCTGCTCAACACAGCATAGCCTCACACTCAACTTATCCCATGGTGACATAGCTCAGCTACCACAAGCAGTACAGTCAAATTAGACCAGCAGTCTCCCTGTCTGTATAGACCCCACAGAAACACAAGGGCAACAGGCTAATATGGCCACGTCTGACATGGCACTGCAGTTATTCACAGGACTGAATCCAGACCAAATGGCAGGTTGGAAATAGTAGAGTGGCATTGGCTTCAGAGGTTTTACATAGCATGATACTCATTGTGAGCTTTGCCTTTAATGAGCCCAAACTAGTCAGGCACCATCTGACTAGGAGGCGGATCATGACTAACTTGTGGAGTTTCAACCCCTTTTTTGCTTTTTCATGGCATCCTTTCCTGTGCAAAATCCATCGGGGTCAGAATTTCTGTGTGTCACCTACAGCTTCCTTCCCAAGCCAGGTTAGAGGTCTAATGGCGAGGCTAGCCATATCCGCCCAAAATTTCTACCCTTAAAAACCCCTTTCAACCTACTGAATTTGCTCCAAACCACACTGGTATTTCTACATAGCTCCCTAATGTCTCCTCTTTATGTGGAATGTCTACTTCTGACTTGATCAATCCAAGTTTACACCTGGGCACTGCCAGAATTCACAGTCTAAGCATTGTTTTGTCTCTCTCACCTGTAGCATCAGATCTGGATGGTATATTCTGAAAACATCCCCTTTCTTCCCAACTTGTCCAAACACAAGACATGAAAAGCTTGTTACTAGTGGTCATAAGTGCTGAAGTCCACAACTGAACACCGATCTCAGCAACTTTGAATGTTTACCACATCAGTATTAGATAACTAATTCCCACAAAGAAATTTAGAAATGTTTGGTCACTTTAATAACACAGGCTCAGTAACAGCTTGATTTTTTTATACTGTGAGCATGACAAAGAAAATCCAATACATTTTCTTAGATGACCTTAATATCTTTTCCTTATCACTTTTTAACTTGGCTTAAAATATGATACAGCAATATTCAGGTAGAAAAGGAAAGACTAAAAAGCATGTAATTCAGCTCACAATGGATTTTACAGGCCTCAATGGAATTAATTACTGAGAACTTGCACATGTAGTAATTAATTTCATGCGATTCAGCACCATCTGCAGATGCATTATTTCCTTTCAAAGCTACTATAATTTGATGTAAAATAGAAATTGTTAGGAGTTTTTAGGCAGCAAAAGCTTTTGTATCTTGTTTATGCTAAAGCAATTAGATAAGGAAATTAAATATTATTTGAAAAACATAACCTTTTTTTCCACTGAAGAGAAAATGACTTCCAGTTGTTGGTAAAGGAACTGCTTGCAATTACAGAGATCTGGGAAAAAGAAACTTTGATTTAGGACCAGATTTATGGTTAAAAATATTATTTTTTTCTGACAGGAATCACTTGTCATTTACAGGTCAAGTGTATTACTGCATCAAACTTCCTACCAATTGCAAGCAAAGCCTACTGAAGATACATCTCGCTGTTGAAATAAATTCCAGAACTAACTTATATTATTTACATGTAAGAGATATTAAAATGTTACTTTAGCTACTCTAATGACGTGCTACTTCTATTTAAGGGGTATTGTTTATCCTTTCAACTCCTATTTGGGGTTTAACTGTACTGAAAAAAAACAATTCCATAAACCAAAATTCATTTAAATTAAGCACTTTCTTAAGCAGCACCCTGGAGCATTCAAGAACATTTCTCAGTCTCATCTTCAAAGTCTGTACAATTTAAAGCCAGAAATACTGTCAAAGAACATATTAGAACAATGTACTAAAGTTCACTCTATTCATCAGCTGAACTATCAGTTTTGTGCTGGGACCTCTGATTTTCAAAAAAAAAAAAAAAAAAAAAAATCAGTCCTGATTTTTTCCCCAAATATTCCTGTAGCACCTAACACAAGGGCTGATTCTGCTGTAGTACTGTGGCTGGGGAAGAGTATGTGTTCAGGAAGGAGAAGATATTCACATAACACAGCTTTTTGTCTGTGATATGTTAAGCAGCATGCATTGTTCCTTGGCAGCAACAATGAAAGGGTTACAGCCCTATCAATTTATGCCCATTTAACAGAGTCACATTATCACCGAATAGTTCCTGGTTTGAAAAAAACATGTAATTATTATTTGTATTTGTTATCACTTTACAGTATTCAACTTCAGCTGAGAACTCAACGTCCTTTGTAAAAAAGCAAACACCGTGGCAACAGAGAGCTGAAACAGCCAAAGAGCACAAGCCTTATAATTACAAGAAGAGGTAGAAGACCAGTCAGGCTCTATATATTTTTCACCTGCTGATCAAAGTCTGGACATGGTTTTCCTTTCTGTCAAATACCCACTGAAGTCTCGTATCTAACAAGCAAAATAGATAACAGCGTTAAAATTACATTTGGAGTTAAAGGAGATGCCATTATGACAGTCACATATGAGAATAGTATAGGGCAATACAGATTGACTTTAGTGCAATTGCTTATCAAAGAAAGAAGCAGTAAGCAAGCAAAAACTCTTTCCAATGCATTTTAGAGAGAAAACATTAAGGCCTGCAGGCAACAAGCCTATAATGTTCCCACAACTGCTTTTAAACAATCAGGATACCTTTACCTAGATAGGCAAAGCTGGTGAAACATGAAACAAACACAGTGAGGTGTCCTTATTTTTGAAGAGCAGTATTAATCCTTTTTTTTTTTTTTGGAATTAATATGTAGTGAAATGGAGCTGGTGACTGGATCTGTAAAATCTCCAGTTCAGTCCCAAGAGAAGAAAAAAAATATGAAAGAGCGAACATGAATGTCATTTTGAGGTCCTGAATAGGTAAATAAAGTTTAGAAGCATGATTTCAAGGTCCTTTTCAGAAAAAAAATGCCAGAGGAATTGGTTATTTTTGTGCTGTTCTTACTGTCATTACATTCACTGACAAGAGAAGAGATGAATAGTTTGAGGAAGTGGAGGCTAGAGAGATTTGCTCACTCTGCAGACCTAAGATTTCCTCAGGCTTGGATTGTCTGCCATTTCCTGATCCTTCTGTGATGTTTACCACAATAGGTTATCATCAGCCTTTAATGTCTTATATATTCTTAACGAATATTGTCATCCTCCTTACTATAACAAAAGGGCAGAGTCATATAGTAAACGCAGAAAATATCATTAATGCATTTGCATAAAGAGATCTTCATGCTATGACAAAAAAGCCTCAAAATGTATGCAGTCTGATAATTAAATTGGGAATTGGTAATACAAGCAAACAAACAAAAAATCTTGCAAATCAATCTTTCTCCAGTCTTAAGATTATGAACTCCCAATTCTTGGTGCTGATGTACATGTACAAGCAATTCAACCTAATGAAAGTTTTGATTTAGAGGACTTAAGTTCAACCCATATCTCACTTTTTTTGAGTGAAAGAGAAATTATTTAGAATCATGGAAAGGTCTGGGTTGGAAGGGACCCCAAGGATCATAGAGTTCCAACCCCCCTGCCACAGGCAGGGACACCAACCTCCAGGCCTGGATCTACACAAGGTTGCCCAGGGCCCCGTCCAACCTGGCCTTGAACACCTCCAGGCATGGGGCATCCACCACCTCTCTGGGCAGCCTGTTCCAGCACCTCACCACTCTCTCTGTAAAAAACTTCCCCCCAATATCTAATTTAAACCTTCCCTCCTTCAGCTTCAGTCCATTCCCCCTTGTCCTGTCATTTTCTACCCTTTTAAAAAGTTGATTCCCTTCCTGTTTGTATGCTCAACATTTAGACTAGTGAAATATTACCATTATTTGTGGGTGATGTTAAATAAACGACTGGTGCAATAAAATCAGTTACCTAGTAAAAACTTCCATTTTTAGTTAAATACAGTGTTCCACATGCTTTTTGTGTGTGTGTGTGTGTGTGTGTGTGTGTTAGCCCTTCATGGACTTTGTTGGTTCTGTTATATAATGTAATGAATTACCCATTATTAACATTATGAAACTGCTTCTTATGGAACCATTTCTTTGGAACAGTTCAGGTGACAATATTATAATAATAAACCAATGACATGATGATATGTGTTGTGTGTGGTAAAGAAAAAAAAAAAAAAAAAAAAAAAAAAAACAACAAACTTTTTTTATAGAGGCCCCAAACCCTTGAGGAAACGTGTTGGTATAACAGTTAATTGTGTTGTAAATGAGACAGACTAACCTTTGACTGCCATACATGCTCAAAAACTGATTCTTTTGACTTCTGGATACTGTAAATGGTTGCATTTTGTTCAGCATGTAGCCTTATTATATACTAAATCTGTCTTAATATCTACTTTATGTAGCCAGAGCTTTTTTCTGTCATCTCTCTAAAAAAGAAAAACATTGGTCTAAGTTAGAAGCGAGAAGCTAGAAGGTTTTTATCAGTCTAATGGTGTATAAAAGTACATAAAAGAAACACACACTTGTAAACAAGAATGTGAGAAGACTGGCAATGCATAAAGGAACTAAAATGCTTGGTCTTCTAATATGAGCCTTGGAACTGTAACCCTTCAGGTACACTGCTGATTCAAACTTCTAAATGCCTGCAAGTCTCCGTGAAGCCTTCCTTTCCACCTTCCTAAAGTAGCAGATGCAAGAAGATGAATTAAACAAAACTCCTGTTTTCACCACCTTCTTTCAATAAAAATTTTCCCATGTCACTTTACACTGTAAATGCAGTCACAGCTTAGCACAAAGGACTATGTTTCACAGTGGTTGCAGTAAAAGAGAAGTAACTTGTATACAAATATTTATACATGGTAGACTGATTTCTTCCCTGGAAAATTTTCACAAGTTAAGTGAAACATTTTGCATCAAATGAAATACAACCTCTTTTTTCAATAATCAGGCTTCAGAGAAGAGATACACAGTTACACAACAGCATAGGAATGTCACATTCTAGTGAACAAGACAAAACAGCAGCTGCTCATTCAAACACTTAGCTCTCCAGAACATCAGAAATGGAGGCGATGTGATGTGCCACAAAGCTTGCAAGGCATTTAAAAACAAGCACCTTACAGCACTCAGCTATAGGTCCTGCAGGCCATAAGCTAGCGATTTTTAGTACAAAATTCCTAACAGATCTTCCTATCTTTTTCTGTCCTAAATAACATTCAATATAAATACTGAGAATTAATATGCACAGACCACAGTGAGAGAGTAAATAAGAAGTTATTTGCCCAATGATAACGAACTTCCCTTTATTATACTTGTAGTCATCACTATATCTTTAAGAAAGTTTGATAATACAATATCCTTCTGTCCATGAAATTTAAGAAAAAAAATGTTGAGCTAAACCCCAAAGCAATAAAAAAATTTTTTATTTTCACTTTGGTAGATTTTGACTCAAATTTCACTATGTTGATGATCTTAAAACAATCTTTCAGTCTATCTAGTGCCACTATTTCAATGGGAATACTGAATAACAGAAAAGATGTCTGAAAGATGTTTATGGCTTTAGATAATGAAGTGACCCATGAATTTTTGTAAACCAGAGGAATGTACTTTGATTTGCCTGATAGTTTAGCCATTGCTGTGGCAATTCCTGACATTTCTATTGTGTCTATGTTAAGGGTAGTGGCAAAAGAAAATAAACAAGTTTTCAATGCCATAGAAAAATAGCCAATAGCTAGCAATTGCCCTGTGAAACAGGAGCTCTGAAGTTCTCAAATTTACCCGAAGTCTGTTTCAAGACTTCTCATATCATCAGATGAAAGCGGTTAGTGCAAAGTACAGTACCCCCTACCAGCAGCACACAAGAGCAATGTGGCCAGCAAAACATCCCCAGTGGCTACCGATTCTCATAACCTGTGGGAATTCACAACTGAGTCCAGTGAACAATGTCCTCATCACACTTCCTACTGTTGACAAAAGAATGTGCTAATGACCCTAGAACATGAAAGGAATAATTTACAAACTATTGGCATAATTTAAATGCTCTAAAATAATCCTAACTTTAAAAACAAACAAAACAAAACCAAAAACTCCCACAACAACCAAAAAAACCCCCACGAACATAAATCAACCCCCACAAAAGAAAAAAGATGAAAAGCCCACAAAAGAGAAAAGGATAACCCCCAAATAAGACGAAAATACCCCCTCA